>JZKD02S0085670.1:360936-373820 GCA_000966675.3 Picea glauca | reverse complement strand
AATCGACAACAACATGTGAGTTCTCCCATTCTTCTCTAGGCTGTATGTGTTCTTTCTCCCATCATGAACCACATTCCTGTCATATTGCCATGGTCTACCCAACAATAGATGACAACCATCCATGGGAATGACATCACACAATATCTTATCGTTATATCCTCCTATTTTAAATTCAACTGAACATCGTTTTACCTGATGTCCTTTTTGTAGCCATGAAACTCTGTATGGACTTGGATGTTCAATAGTCTCCAGCTCCAGCTTTTCTACCATCTCTATAGAAATGAGATTATCTGTGCTACCACTGTCCACGATGACCTTGCATACCTTGTCTTTGGTCTTGCAAGCAGTCCGAAAAAGACTGTTCCTTTGCACTGGATTCTTCGCCTCCTTTTCTGGCGTTAAGAGAACCTTCCTCATCACCAATGTTTTTCCGCCTTCAACATCCTCTGGTTCAACATTCCTCCTTTGTGCTTAGGCAATGTGAGTCTTACCACCTTCTTTCTTCTTATCTGGACATTCATAAGATTTGTGTCCATTCTTTCCGCATGTGAAGCATTTTATTACTCCACCTCTGCCTCTTCCTCTTCCCCTAGCGCGAGGAAAAGTGTTATTATCAACATACTGTCCTCTTTGTTTGGCATACTGCCCTCTCTGTGAGCTTCCACCTCTCTCAGTTTGAGGTTGGGGTTTCTTCCACTCTTCCTTAGGCTTCTGATTCCTATCTTGGACAACCGTTTTGCCTCTGGGATGACTTCTGCCTCATCCTCTTTGACCCTGCTTTCGGCTCAGCTTCTCTTCAGCCTTTAGAGCAATCTGATAAGCATCTTCCACTATTCAGATGGTCATCATGCTCATCTCATCCTGAATGTCATATCTCAGACCATTCATATACCTAGAAACCTTCTCATCATCACTTTCGCGATGACCTGCCATGATGTTTATCTTGTAGAACTCTTCAGTGTACTCCTTCACTGACATCAGCTTCTGTCTCAAATTCTGCATCCTCCGAAACAAAGTGATTTGATAATCCTTGGGTATGAATTTTTATTTCATCTTCGCAATCATTCTATCCCAACTCTTCATTTTATGCTTGCCTTTGCAACATCTGTCAGCTTGTAGTTCATCCCACCACAATGCTGCATGTCCTTTAAGTCTTGTGACAACCAACAGATGGTTAAGATGCTGGTCCTAGATCATCGTCTGGATCAGGGTCAACCATAGGATCTGCTGCTTGAACCGGGCGAAGGTCATTTCATATTTATCGTGCCCCTGTGAATCTCGGTGCTTTTTAATAAAGAATCACTCAACCGTAGTTGATACGGATGCGCCCTACTCCACTCTTCCATCCCACCCGCAGCATCGCAAGCAATAAAGATTTTCTTTCCGCCTGGTTTGAGAAGTGTACGAGCCTGAAACCTAAAAAAAAACAAAAGAAAAATACGTGTCCAGAGCTCTAATCTAGTCTAGAAGCTCTTCAACATCCAGGTTTCCCTCATATACTGGAATGTCCATTTTTGTCCTGGCACCTATCCTTGCAACAGCCCTGAGTAGGCGTTCATTTGCTGCATCCTTTGCTGCAACTTCTTCTCCTCCATGTCTGGCTTCATTTTCACTTTTGGAATCACTGAGATCCCCAACACCGACTATGCGCCTCTGTGCTAATTCCATGGCATCAATCCTAGCACGTAGTTCACGCATCTCTCCTACCCCTGGCAGCTCAGGTAATTGCCTACCCCTCCTTCTTGGCATTTCCCTTTCCTTTGGTGGATGGGTGTTTGCCTGTCTCTTCTTCTCGGCGGCATGGCTGTAAAATTTCTCTTTTCCCTGCTACAGAAAGCAAAGAAAATTTTCCTATGCTCTGATACCAGATGGTGCAGACCCCCAACCCTCGGGTTAAGGTCCGTGCAGGATCGCTCTTTTTCTGCCTTTTGATTCTAACTGGCTCTTTGATTCCTTTATGGGAAATCAAGCACACCTACAATGGTGTCACCATAGAACCTTATGAATTGAGCCCGCGTGCACAACCGCTAAGCACCAATTCAAATTCTCCGGTCCACTATGTGATCATGTCCTTCACTATTTCAGAACCTCGGATATCGTGACTTCGCGACTCCGGTTACCGAGTGTCTCGACTCTTTGACTTCCGAAACCTGAATTACCGCTTCACCAAAATGTAGGCCTTGTTATCCTCCACACTTATATCGCGTTTCGCGATTTCAGGAATCCAAGAACAAATATCCTGATCTCCTATTCCCCGAAATGCCGAAATATTGAATTTCGACACGTTTCCCAGTGTTGGCCCCACAATGGAACTTTCTGCCTTTTCGAGATTTCAGACTTCGCGATTCCATGAATCTTGATGCTAAGCTTTCGGTTCTCCAACCCACGAACTCCCGAAATGGTCAACGAATTTGACTTCGCTTGTTGACAAGTACTCTACCTGTCCACTCTGTTGTCCTCTATCTTTGGACGTGAATTCTTCTACCCCCTCAAACCTCCGAACTCCAAAATGAAAGTTACGAGTAATCCAACGAACCTCGAGACTTCGCAAATTCTCCACAGAGAATTTCGACCACCCGATCCTTCTCTTGAGAATTTCTATGAAACGAACAAACGTTCTTTCACTAGAACTTGACCTCTGCAAAACAAATTCGCTCCGTCTCCCTTCAAGCAGGATTGATTTCTACCTTCCTTTGAACAGTTTACAAGCACTAACTCTCCTGAGCCTCTTTCACAATTTCGAGCCTTAAAAAAAAAAACTCCTGCACGCCCTCCTTCCAACAACCCTTCCGATACTTCTAAGTATTTTATTTCTTCGACCCTGTGCCCTTCCCTTACTACATTAGTCCCTCACCTCTTCTCTCTGCTGACAAGTTCTGAACTTTCAACAAGCCTGACCACACCTTGCACGACTTCTATGCTTGCTTTGCACTTCTACGGAAGCTGAGAACAACAGTATCCCTCCTGATCTTTCAGAGATGAACTCTGAACCCGTCGACACACTCCTTGTGGACGTTTCACTGCACTCCTTGCAGGAACTCTTGCTCAGATAGAGAAACAATTGAAACTCATTCCCTTACTTTCTCAGACTTCAAATACTTAACATGAAATCATACATACATAGCATAAAAGCAAATGTACAACCAAAAGAGTAAAATAACCATGAGCATAACATTCAACATGCATACACAGAAAGTATTAGAACACCATGAGTCTGAGTCAAAGCTTCATATATTAATCTTAGAACTTCTATACATGGTCTCGTCTACATAGCTCTCCGCTTCTTCTCCTCTATGCTCTATGCTCGATTGATAATGTTCATGTTACAATGATACAAGATGAGGGTGTCTATATTTGGTTTTCCCTCCTACGCTCTAAACTATCTAATTTGCATTTAAATCTACCTACTCACATTAATTATGCATAAATGCCTTCACCTACTACAGATGAGAGCAACTACTTAAGATCTGTTTACAATTTCTAAGTGTGCTTCCTCTTAACTATTACATTAATGTTTCAAAACATTTCAAAAAAAAAGTGCGCTGATGCTTTCCAACTGTCTTCCTTCTTCGCACTTGCTTTCTACTTACGATGCTTACGATGCCCCTGCATCATTTTGACATATTGGAGAAGGTGGGAGATAACAACTATAGACTCAATATACCCCCATACATGAGCATATACTCCATAGTGAATGTGGAGAATTTGAAACTCTATTAGCCTTCCATGTTGGATCAAGAGGAGGAGCAGGCCCTACCTACCATAGAGGACTTATCACAAGATGCTTAGACAGAGTTGGAAGAATAAACAATTTTGCAGAAGAAGTCCAGAACTACAAGATAGGGGTGGCACGACCTTTGGAAGATTAGATTGAAAGGACAAATTCCAAGAAAAGAAAAATGGTACTTTAGGGAGAAGGTAGAGGAAAAATTTCCTCACCTCTTTCAACAAAGATTTTGGGGACTAAAAGCCTCACTAAATGGGGAGTTACGATCCAGATTGGATCATTATATTATTTGTCATCTACGTTGATGCTTTCAGAGTGGAAAAAAATGGAGGAATCAACTCGCAAGGATGGAAGGTCCTAGGTTGGCAAATTGGGGTGTGAAACCTTCTAGAGCGCATCAAATGACATTTTTGGGGGTCAAAAATTTCTCAAATTTAGCTTAGACTCCTTAACATTGATCTACACTTAGAGACCTTTCCAATGGCATAAGAATAACGTCAATCATAGGTCATATGAAAAATTTATGCCTCTCACAAGTTGACCTATTTTGTTGACCACCATGGTATGAGAGAATGCCACATCAACCCTCGTTACTCATGCATATGGGGCTAGCCACATGTGAAATTTCAAAAAGATTCTATAAGGTCCAAAAACTTATCACAATTAAGTGTTGAGGAAGGCAAAACCTTACCCCTTGGTGGCTATCAGGATATGTTAAATATTGGGTCATTAAGAGGAGAATGAGTTCCATTCTTTTGCATTGTATTTTGTTCAATAGCTGAGCAAAACATCTGAGAGTGATATTTTGTGAGCATAACAGAGGAGGAGGAGGATTTTGTAATAGTCGTTTAGGCCATAGTGTCAAAAGGTAACTCCATAGTGAGTTTCCATTCCTTTGTATATGCATTTTATCACTGAAGCAAAGAGAACAAAGCATAGACCTGGTTTTCTCTTTCAAGGTCAAATATTGTGTGGATGGTGAACTCATATTAAGTTAAAAGATAACTCCATAGTGAGTTTCCATTCCTTTGTATATGCATTTTATAACTAAAGCAAAGAAAGCAAAGCCTTAAATTTGATATTTTAGAATATTATAAGATTTTTTGTGACGAATTATTCCAATGAAATATCCACGATAGTGTACACATCAATGAAGACCTTAACACTTCACAATATAATTGAAATGCCCTCATACTTATATACCATAAAAAAGCTCTCCAAATAATGCATATGGGATCTAATGGTCAAAGTTAAATGGCATAGATTTGATAGTGATCGAAGCTTTAATCTCCAAGGTTCGTAACTAAAACTACAAGTGGTCCAATTAGGCAAATGAATGCTCATTGGAATGATATTTACATGAAGAATCTCATGAGTATGGTTTTGTTTATCTTCCCTTGCCTTCCCTTATTTGTTTGCAAACATTGTATTCATTGATTAATAATTAGATCTCCATTTCACTTGGTATACTCCTCTTCATTCACGACTTTCTTTGTATTTAGTGTCATCATCACGCACTTCAAAATAAAACATTCTTAAAATGTCAAAGTTGTATTCCTTTCAAAGGAAAATATGCTTAATCTCATCTTCAGGCCATTGTAAGTAAAACATTCTTGAAATTTCAAAGGAAAACATTCTTAAAATTTATGGATTTTTACTTTCTTTGTATTCAGTGTCATCACGCCATTTAAAGTAGAACATTCTTAAAATTTCAAAGGAAAACATTCTTAAGACTTATAGTTCTTTATTAGTCCTTGCGTCAGTGGGGACTATAGTTTTCGCTCAGTGTCAAACTAGGCTGACCACTTTATTAACTCATCCACATTTACAATCATTTACTAAGTTTTGCTTAAATTTTATATTTATTTGATTTATTTTTAAAAATAAAATAATTTTTTATTTCTCAAATTTTAATAGCCGGATTTTTCATTGGCTCAATTATACTTGACATGACTTAAATCCCCTGGTGTATAACATTTTTTCCCTCCATTGTTTATATCATGTGACACATGGAGAATCCAAACACTAGAGACGGGATTTGGAGGTGGCACTATGAAACCTCAACTTGAACTTGTCATTTGTTTTTTCTTATAGCCGAGAATTGAGACATATTTTTGAATTGAAAGTGAATGGCTACAAATTCAAGAGATAGCCATTATCGTTTTTGAAATTGTCAATGTTTCAGTGAGAAATTGTCAATCTCTGGTTTACTGGCACAAATACTCACTCAGTATTACTTTGAATCTGGCCACCCATACATAAATAAACATATAGTAACCATCCATCCTTTCTTCCGGTCGACCACTTTTCTTTCCCATTTATTCCCTTTCAATTTTTTCGATCATTCTTAGGATTTTCTAAGTTCTTGAAGTTGTTTCACCGTCAGGCCTGTGTATCCGTCAGCCCTTACACCAACACCTCTCAAATGCTACAATTGTAATTATCAGTGGAATTCCAGAAGGTCTCAGTATATCGGGGTTAGCTGAAATGATGTATAATGATTAGAAAAATTGAGATTCACTTGATGGCCTATCGTGAGTTTTCACCTATTTCACAACAACATCTTCTCTTCCGGAGGAACAGAACAATATCTATGCAATTGTTGACTTTGAAAATGGGGCTTGTGCTTAATTCCGTTGTGGGTCTCCAGAACCTGTATTTCCCTTGGACTGGGTTATTTTCATTCCCTCCAATCGAACCCTGGACCTGCGTAGAGCTTAGTTACATGGTTTCTTGTTCTCTTTTTGGTTTATGGAGGTGTGCCCTCCTTCATTGACTGCACGAGTTTTTAGAACGGGATGTTGGAAATGTGGGTAACAGTATCGGATACTCTAAAAGTTTCTTTTAAATTTATAGGAAGGATCAAGTTGAGAGCGAATTTGAACCTGTGACCTCTTAAGAAGAAATACATTTTCTTAACCATTAGGCCCACTCAAACTGTATAATATAATATTAAATTTTAATATATATTAAAATTTAAAATTTTTAAAATTTAAAATATGAAAAATAAATTAATAATTAAATAAAATAATTAATAATTTATAAATTTTGAAGAGAAATTTGACACTTAAACCATAAATATTAAAGATAAATATTTATGCTTTTAAATTATTGAAAATATTATATTTTGTATTTTAATTTACGAAACAAAAGCACCCACATCATATTGATATTCATATTGGTAAAATGTCCAAAGTAATAGATAGTTCAAAAATGAGCAAAATGCCCAAAGTAATACATATTTCAAAAGTTGGAAAAATGATCAAAGTAAAGCATAGTCCAAAAATGCCTAAAAACGAAGGCTCAGAATATATAATTAACAATGAAGGTTATCATAAAGTGTGATCTTCAAGTGCAAGGCTATCCATATAAGCTTGAGCTTCACTAGGCACTGCAAATCCATCACCACCATCATCATCATCATCACCAAGATTAAATGCAATGTGATCTAAGGGTATGCCAACCAAGTCTGCATTTGGTGAAGGATTATCCTCATCATCATCAATCTGAGTAGGATCTTCAACATTCACATCCCATCGTGCTGTCGGGCCTTTTAAATACTCAGGTAGCTTCCTTGAACAAAGTCGAAGACTACTATGCACATAAACCAATTTCTCTGCTCTATTTGAGGTAAGCCTATTCATCTTAATAGAGTGGATGAAACTATAGGTGGACCAATTCCTTTCTGCTGTAGAGGAACTAGCAACTTGAGATAGCAAGTGCGAGGCAAGTTGTCGAAGCTCTTGAACTCCCCCCCCCAATACATTCTCCACCATCCAATGGGATTATTTTGTGCATAAATATTGATGTCCTGCTTTGCATCCCGAGTGAATGTAGGGGGGCTTAAGGTACCAAAATCAATAAATTGTGTTTGTATCACACTTACTTCATCATGAGTATATATCTTGCTTATGGCATCAAGAAATCCATTCTTTACCCATTCATCATCAATTGGTATAACTCTATTTGGTCTCTCCATATACCACTTTGGATTAATGGCATATGCAGCCACATGAAGAGTGGTATTGAGTTTGAGCCATCTCTTGTCTATTATATTGTGGATTTCTTGGAAAAACTCCAAAGAGGGGTTTCTCTGATGAATTATGTGCCTTAACTTGCCCACCATGCTACCCATACATTCATATATTTCCCCAAGAGTAGGGGAATCAAAATATGCATACCTAATCAACTCCACAATTGGAGTTGTGAAATAAACCACATATCTACACTCAGACCACTAATATTCATCAAGAAGCACATCTCTTATCTTCTTGGCTTGAGCTGATTTAGACTGGGACCATGCATTCCATTCTTGAGAAACAACAATGGCTTGTAAGGATGCATGCACCTCAATCATACATCGAAGAAGTGTAATATACCAGATATAAAAAGTATGCAAAACAGAAATAAAATGCTAGAAATGGCAGAATAACAACAATATAACCAGAACAATCACCACAATAGCACTGAAATGATATAAGAATAACAACATAAATAACACTTTGATTTTGAAAGCAATGTTCACAGGCCTCTTCGAGGGGGAAACCTCTAGTTGAGCAGAGCTCTATTACAATAATATCCAAGCTAGGGTTCTCATACCCTCGACTCCTATTTATACTAAATATGTCTGTCAAAAGAAACATCTAGAGGAAGATCCTTCTAAAAGTGGAAGCTTCTATTAGATCTTCTTACATTCGACCTATTCTATTTTAATAAAAGGCTTTATTAATATTGACTTTTATTACATCCGAATATATTGTTCTACCAATGTGCGGGTTAGGACCTTAACAAGTCCGCCCCCTTAAAAACAACCTTGTCCTCAAGGCTTGAGATGTGGAAATTGCTGCAGAATGGTAGTTGGTTTCCAAGTGGCATCTACTGGAGTTGTATCTTTCCACTAGACTAACACTTCCTTGATGGTTCTCTGATGCAGGCGACGCTCACACTGCTCCAAAATTGCTTGTGGCTGTAGCCAAATGGATCCTTCTTCAGCTAACTCGGGAAGGTTGGTTTGAATTTGACACTTAGTTCCAATCACCTTCTTTAAGCATGAAACATGAAAAATAAGATGTAGCTTAGAATGATTGGGCAAAGCTAATTGATAGGCCACCTATCTTACATGCTTGAGAACGATATAAGGACCATAAAATTTGGGCGCTAGCTTCTGATAATGTTCGACCTTGAGGGAATTTTTCTTGTAAGGTTGCAGTCGAAGAAACACTTGATCTCCTTCTGCAAATTGACGTTCGGAGTGACCTTGATCTGCTTGTTGCTTCATGCGATTCTGTGCCATGACCAAATTCTCTTTGAGGGTACGAAGAATAGCCTCTCGAACTGTAAGCGTTTGGTCAACCGCCTGGACCTTCGAGACACCAGGTAAGTATGAGAGAACTGAAGGTGGCTTTTGTCCATATACCGCTTCAAAATGAGTCATGTGTGTAGCTGTGTGGTATGAAGTGTTGTACCACCATTCAACTAGGGGTGACCATTGAGCCCACTGATTTTTCTTTTCCGAGGTAAAACACCTCAAATATGTTTCCAAACACTTATTGACAACTTCCATTTGACCATCAGTCTGGGGATGATAAGCTTTGCTGAGATGCAATTGGGTGCTTTGTAGCTTGAACAGTTCTTGCCAAAAATCGCTGGTGAAAGTTGGGTCACGATCAAAAACAATAGAATGCAGCATGCCATGAAGCTTGAAGACTTGATCCATGAAAAGTTGAGCCACCGTGGATGTTGTAAATGGGTGTTGAAGAGCATATAAATGAGCATACTTGGAAAGGCGATCAACAACCACCATGATGAATAATTTATTTCTCGATTTGGGTAAGCCTGTAATAAAATCCATAGATATATGCCTCCAAATAGCAGGTGGAATCGAAAGCGATTGTAGTGTGCCTGGAGATTTGACTGTTTCGCCCTTGTTGCATTGACACACATCACATTCAGCTACAAAATTACAAATGTCTTGTTTCATGCCATCCTAGAAAAAAGAGCGTTTGACCCTGTCATAGGTTTTGGTAAACCCGGAGTGCCTAGCTGTGGGTGTAGCATGAAGCTCAGAAAGTACAATGGATTTAAGTTTGGATTGTTTACGTAAATACAAACAACCTTTGTATCGAAGCTCATCATGGAGCCAAGAGTACCCTAGGGAAGCTGGAGCATTGGACTGCAATTGTTGGATCAGTTATGAACTTTTGGGATCGTGTAGCCATTCCTGGCGGACGGCTTGGAGCCAATCTAGTACAATGAAGGAAAGAGAAAAAATGGATCTATCATCTTCATACTTTCGGGAAAGTGCATCCGCAACCACATTGTCTTTGCCTTTTTTGTAAATGATCTCATAATCATATCCAAAAAGCTTGGTCACCCATTTTTGTTGCTCCGGGAAGGAAATGCATTGTTCCATAAAATACTTGAGGCCTTGATGGTCTGTCTTAATTTGGAAGCCAACATTTCCTTTTCATAGATTGATTTGCTTAGATTTCTTTCAAACAATTGCTTGTTGGTAAATGACAAATGAAGACTCTCTTGCATAAGGACATCACCAATTCCTTTCCCTGAAGCATCACATTCCAAGAAAAAGTTCTTTGTGAAATCAGGAAGGGTCGGGATTGGAGTGGTGCACATGGCCATCTTCAAGGTTTGAAAAGCTTGAGCCACAGCTGGAGTCCAAGTGAAAGAGTTCTTTTTTAAGAGTGCAGTGAGAGGTGCTGCAATCTTTCCATAATTCTTAACAAATTTGCAATAATAACCTATTAAGCCCAGAAATCCACGCAAGATTTTAAGAGTCTTTGGGTGAGGCCAGTCTTGCATAGCTTCAATCTTTTTAAGGTCCACCCTGATGCCGTCCTTGCCAAATAGATGACCCAAGTACTCGACTTCCTGGTACAAGGGGAATGGAATGATCATGAACACCACGAGAAGGATGAAAGACATGATTCATGAGGCTTTGGAAGGTGGAGGGGGCATTACACAAGCCAAAGGGCATGAAAAAAAAATCATAGTGGCCCTCATCAGTTCTAAAGGTAGTATTGGGAATGTCTACCTCTTTCATACGTATCTGGTGGTAGCCAGAATAAATATCAGGTTTAGTAAAGAACTAGGCACCACTCAATTCATCCAAGAGGTCATCAATGACAAGGATGAGAAATTTGTCTTTAATAGTAAGTTTGTTGAGGGCACGAAAGTCAGGACACATTCACCAAGAACCTTCTTTCTTCAGGACCATGACCACAGGAGAAGAAAAAGGGCTCGTACTAGGGTGGATAATGCTTGCGTTAAGGAGTTCCTGGACCATTTTCTCAATTTCATTTTTTTGGGAAAAGAGGTGACGATACAGACGGATATTGGGAGGAAGGCATCCTAGTACAAGGGGAATAGAACGATCATGAACACCATGAGAAGGAGGGAGTCCTTGGGGAGTGGAAAAGACCACTTGATGTTTAGAAAGGATGGATTGGAGGTCTTGCGACACCGAGGGTGTCTTTGTTGCTTCTATGGCATGGAGTTGGGAAATAACACCAGAATGACATTTTTTGAGTAGCTTTTCCATTCCATGGGAACTAATTATCTCAGGTGAACCGATGGTGATGCCTTGGAACTTATATTGTTGGCCCTCCTAGTCGAATTGCATGGTTCATTCCTTAAAATCCATGAGAATGAGACCCAAAGTCTTTAGCCAGTCTGCACCCAACACAATGTCACAACCGCTCATGTCGATAGCAAACATATGATATTTGAGGTGGTAGTCACCAATTTGGAGACGCACATTTCCACAACGCCTTCCACATTTTATGGAGCCACCATTGGCAATCATGATTTGGAAATTATTGACAACATGGATGTAGCAATGAGTTTCTTGGGCAATGCAACGATGAACAAAATTATGGGTGCTTCCACTATCAACCAGAATGATGACCTTCCTCTGCTTGATGTAACCAATGAGCTTGAGGGTTTGGGGAGCAGAGAAGCCAGTGAGAGCGTTTAGGGAAATGACTGGTTCTACTTCGAGAGGATTCGAGGGAGGGGTTATGTCAGTGGTTTCAGGTGACTCAGACACAAGGGGATTTTCAACATCATCTTCCGAAATATCCTTTGAGATGGCCATAAAAAACTTTTGTTCCTTACACTTGTGGCCCGAGAAATATTTGTCATCACAATTATAATAAAGGCCTTTGAGTTGGCGTTCAACCATTTCACCCCTGGTCAATTTTTGGATCTTTAGTGGAGCGGAGGGAGTAGTGGGATTTACTCATTTAGTGTGAGGGATAAATGAGGGTTTCCGGTTTTGAGAAGATACAACCTGTTGTGCTTCTTTAGCTCTTTTAGTAGCCTCCACCCAACTCTAAGGCTGAGCCATGAGGACATGGGCCCGAATCTCATCCTTGAGGCCATTGATAAAACACTCTCGGAAAAATTTATTAGACATGCTCTCTGTCCGAAAAGTCGGGTGCTCAAAAGAAGCTATAAAGTTTTCCATGGTTCCTGATTGTTTCAACTTTGTCAAATGACCCAAATGGTTGGTGTCAGTGTCAAAGCATTCATAAATATCTGCCACAAATTGTGTCCAAGCAATATACCCTTGACGGGAAGTTTTTCTCCATTGCCACCATTGCCAACGTTCTTGATCTAGATGGAGAACACCATACCAGAGTTTGGCCAAGTCATCTATAATGCCATATAAAGAGAAATAATGTTCCATTTGGGTTACCCAACCAGTGGGATCCGAGCCATCAAATTTGGTCACATCCACCTGCGGAAGGTGTAGGTCACGTTGAAAGTGATGGTGCTTGAAGTTAGAGGAATGTTCAACTTTAGTATCTAAAGGTGGGTCAGATAAAGGGTTATCTGTAGGGATATGCATCTTGGTGTAGAGCATCAAAACGACAGATTCAAGCTGGGTAGTCACGTCTTGTTTGATTTCCTCCATTGAGGACTGCATGGTTGTATTGAGGGTGACAACATTGGCATTGAGTTGTTTCACTTCTTGTTGGGTCTCGGTGAAATTAGATTGCAAGGTATTGAAGCGAGCTTCTAGGTCTTGGCTATGGGTATGGGCCATGAAGATGAGGAAACCGAAATGGGGCGGGTGGGGTCAAAAATTTTGCTGAAAAATGATATGTATGAATGTGATAAGGGCGAAGAGATGAAT
>JZKD02S0085670.1:185852-198833 GCA_000966675.3 Picea glauca | reverse complement strand
TTCCCTATCTCTTCCCTCTGCCACTCTCCCTCCTCCCTCTCTCTCCTCAGTCCCACTATATCTCATTCTCTCTCTCTCCCCCCTCTCTGTTAGACATTTGGGCCAATCCATTTATGAAAAGGAAATTTTATTTATTCTGCATGCACTGGATCTTTGGAATCCTTATCTATTGGGGCAGTGCTTCCAAATCAAAATTGATCATCGGAGCCTCAAGTATTTTATGGAACAACAAATTTCATCCCCGGAGCAACAAAAATGGGTGAAAAATCTCTTTGGATATGATTATGAGATCATTTACAAGAAGGGAAAGGAAAATGTGGTTGTTGACACTATTTCCAGGAAGTATGAAGAAGAAGGGTCCATCTTTTCCCTCTCCTTCATTGTACCATACTTTCTCCAAGTTGTTCATCACGAATGGCTTCAAGACCCCAAAATTTCTCACCCGATCCAACAATTGCAACATCATTCTCCATCTTCTCCAGGGTACTCTTGTCACAATGAAGAGCTTCCCTACAAATGTTGTTTGTATTTAAGAAAACAGTCGTAACTTAAATCCATGGTGATTTTTGAGCTTCATGCTTCACCCACAATTGGGCACTCAGGGTTTACCGAAACCTATGAATGGGTCAAAAATTATTTTTTATGGTATGAAGTAGGTTGTCTGCACCTTTGTCACTGAATGTGATGTTTTTCAACACAACAAGGGAGAAACAGTCAAAGCTTCGAGCACACTTCAACCGCTCCCAATTCCCCCTGCTATTTGGAGAGATATTTATATGGATTTCATTGTTGGCTTACCTAAATCATGAAATAAGTCAGTCATCATGGTGGTAGTCGATTTTCTATCCAAATATGTTCATTTATTTGCTCTTCAAAACCCATTCATCGCATCCATAGTGGCTCAAAATTTCATGGATAATATTTTCAAACTTCATGGCATGCCTCATTCTATTGTCTCTGACTGAGATCCAACCTTCACTGGAAAATTTTGGCAAGAATTGTTCAGGATCCAAGGAACCCAATTGCATCTCAGCATAGCCTATAATCCCCAGACTGATGGCCAAACTAAAGTTGTCAGCAAGTGTTTGGAAGTGTATTTTCAGTGTTTTGCATAAGAACGACAAAACCAGTGGGCTCAATAGTTACCCCTAGTTGAATGGTGGTACAACACATCTTACCATATAGCCACTCACATGACTCCTTTTCAAACAATCTATGGCCAAAATCCCTGGTCAATTCTCTCCTACATGTTAGGTGTCTCAAAGGTTCAAGAAGTTGACAAAAATTACAGTCCATGAGGCCATTCTTCGTACCTTCAAAGAAAATTTGGTCATGGCTCAAAATCACATGAAGCAGCAAGCATGTCCAGGTTGTTTTGAACGTCAATTTTTTGAATGGGACCAGGTGTTTCTTCATTTGCAACCTTATAATAATACTTCACTCAAATTTGAACATTGTCAGAAACTTTCTCCCAAATTTTATGGTCCTTATAAAATTCTCAAGCTAGTGGGGTCCATGGCCTACCAGTTAGCTTTGCCCAATCATTCTAAGCTCCACCCTATTTTTCATCTCTCATGATTAAAGAAATTGATTGGCAGCAAGTGTCAAACTCATACCATTCTCCCTGAGTTGGATGAAGAGGGTTCCATTTGGTTGTTGTTGGAATAATGAGAAGGGGGGGGGGGTTGTGAATCAATATGAGCACTTTTACCACTTTTAACCACACTATAAAAAATTCAACTTAACTAACAATATATCATCAATGTATCATCAATATATCATGAGCATATAAACATAATATCATCACATCAACAACATCACATCAAATACACATTACACCAAAATTTACGTAGAAACCCAAATGCGGAAAACCATGAAATGCTTTCTTATATATCAAAAAATACATTCATTGGAAGCACCAACTTCCCAATTCTCTAGCTACAATTGGAAGGAGGATACAAACCCTTATTTGCAGGCTCCAACTTGAAGGAATTTGCAACTCCCTGAATTCTATGGCTCCAACTAGAAGGAGGCTACAACCCTCTGATTCTCAGGCTCCAGCCTACAAGAAACTCCAAATCCTTGAATTCCATAGATCCAACCAGAATCAGGATACAACCCCCCTAATTCACAAGCTCCAACTTGAAGGAATCTCCAAATTCTTGAGTTCTCTGGTACCAATCGGAAGGAGGCTACAACCCCCTTTCCTTTCCCCATTTTGATGCCCTGAAATATAAGTGTAGACCAACTGTCACTACCACAATCACTGCCACTGTTACTGTCACTGTCACTGTCATTATCATTGTCACTGCCATTGTCACTGTCATAGACACTGTCACTATCAACCTGTCATTGACCAACCTGTCCAACCTGTCATTGTCACTGATACGCAAACGAATCCTCTCAGATGGATCATATACCAAGGACACCTCTCAACTAGATTTCCAACATCACCAACACATGCCTCGACCAAGCATCTACCAAACCATCAACCTGTACACTACCAAGCATCAAATTTGTACCACAACATGTACAAAAACACGTGCATCAACCATGCACCAACACTTGTACAAAAACAAGTGCATCAACCATGAACCAACACCTATACCATGTACCTCAACCATCGACCATGTACATCAACCATCAACCATGTACATCAATCATCAATTGTGTACCAACATATGCATCAATGTATAAACCAAAACCTCAAGCAAGCATCATAATCAACCAAGATCATATACCAAATATATGCATCAAGTATATTCCAATATAACAAAGATGTGCCTCTAACAATGAACCATAACAACCATATACAATGTACCAAGGATATGTCTCAAGAATAACACCAAAGTAGGAACCTCAACCATATGCAACAAATGCCTCAAACAAACTTCATATGATACACCTCAACCATGTACCACGAGATATGCCATCAACCATGTACTAAACAAGTACCAAAACTCTCAATTTGTGCATCAAGCATAAACCATAATCTCCAAAATATCACCAAGCCATGCCACGAATATGAGCCATAACATTACCAACATATAAACCTCAAAACTTAAAAAATAACATACCTCATAACCTGTGACAACCTTGCTACATAATCGTACCTTGTTGCAACCTAGAACAAGCATGCCCTTTACTTTACCTCATCCTTGCTACCTCATATTCGTCAATAGATAGAGTGTTCACTAGATAGATATTCAATGAACTTGTGTGTAAGAATTAGAGACTCTTGATGTGTATTTATACTCTTCCATGTAACTACTTTTCAACCATTTTACCATTAATTAATTTCTTGTTGTAACCACTTTACCCTTAATTAATTTCTTGTTACAATTGTTTTTCCCTTTAAATGTTTTACCCTTTTTTCCTAATTTTAGGGTAATAATTGTTTTATCCTTTTTCCTAATTTTAGGGTCATAAATGTTTACCCTTTTTTCCTAATTTTAGGGTCATAACTATTTTACCCTTTTTCCTAATTTTAGGGTCATAATTGTTTCACCCTTTTTCCTCATTTTAGGGTCATAACGTTTTTACCCTTTTTCTTAATTTTAGGGTCAACCTGTACTTTCTTGTTGCATCTACTTTAACCATAATTATTAAATTCATAATTTCTTTGTTACAACTACTTTACCAATAATTAGCTTCTTGTTGCAACCACTTTGACTAGCAAACTTCTTGAAGACTTTCTAGGGGCTTATAGAATAATTGACTTCTTGTTGACCTTCTAGGAGATTCTAGATTATTCTTGAGGGTCCTCCAATCTTTACAAAGCCATATCTCCTCGACTGTAAGGATCCATGTGATGTACCACCTATCACCAGAAATTGCATGATGCATACTATACATCTATGATAGTCTTACTTGCAAATATATTGACATTCATGTCTTTATTCCTCGATCAACTGGGGGTTCCATGACCATACGTTCGGGGCTACATGTATACTTCATCAATGCACCCAACACATATGGTTACATCAACCACTCCATCAATGAAAAATAACTATCCATCTATCTCAACCACATCTATAGGGATTCCAGACTTCTCCAAGGGTTGACATAAATGACAACCAACTATCCAACAATATCCCCCTTTAGCATTAATGGAAACACCAAAATTTATGACAACACTGATGGAAACGTTGATTCTCCCAATATTATCAGATTAATCGGTAAGTGTGGACACAAACAGATCTCCTTAGATCCCACCGAAAACTAGAACAAAACATAACAAAATGCACACTTCGCCTTAAACTTCATTATCGTATGAACTAGTTTAATGAGGTACAAATGACATACCTTTTAAACGATGTTTGATCCTTGCTAGTGTTGTCCTTGTAGCTCCTTCCTTGGGTTTGTATAATAGAAATCCTATCCAAGAATCACAAACTAACAAAGAGAGAAGACAAAGATATATACATTCTAATGAAGTCTATGTATATGATCAAGGAATTATACAATAGAAGACAAGATGCTTATATAGGGAAGAAATGCATTACTGTATGAAATGAATAGAAAGTGGAGAATACAACCCATGCCTTGATGTTGAAAGGTCCGCTTTCGATGTCTCTTTGCTCCAACAACCACACCTTTGTTCCAATGCCTTGAATGAAGAATATCCACAATCTGACTTAAAGAACTAAAGCAAAGCTCTCAAGCATACTCTGAAGTAGAACTCTCCATACAATTCTTAGCCTATTCAACCTTACCCTTTTCCATGAGAGATCCCTCTTTATATAGTGTGAAAGAGAGATGGTGAGGAGATTATGATAATCCCACCAAATCAGAGAAGTGAGTAAGATCCAAACCGATCAGAGGCCACCTCACCTTCTAGAAGATTCCCTTCTAGAAAATAAGTGAAATTTGAATTTTCTCAATCTTTAAGCATCATCGCACCCTATGCAGAAGCAACATGTGATGACATCACAACCAAAGCATAGTGCAGAGTGTGACGATCAGGCATTGTTGCACCCCATGCATATAGCAGGGTACGACGACCTTCCTTCATATGCTTTTTGGCAGGGGAAATCAAATCACTTTTCTCCTGGAGAAAGTCTCTTTTAATATTTTTAGGGAAGATGAACACCTCTTGTCAAGTGATCACTGAGGTGACCAAAATAATGTGTAAAAAAATTCCCCCCCAAAGTATGAAGCTGGAACTCGTGACAACCGAAATACTTTGTAGAATGTGTGTGTCGAAAACAAGGAGTGCACCAATCCGGAATCTGCAAACAATAAAGCATATGCATAATAACATACCATTTTCTGAGGTAGGCATTCCCATATTCAGACTACAAGTGACTCTAATCACAAGTGTCGAGTGAGTCATGGCCACTAAACATACACTGTGGATCGATGTCATCATGATTCAACATAGCCACCAAGAATACACTGTGGATCTATGTTGTATAAGAATTCAAATTTGGACATAGGCATGAGACATACAAAGTGGATCTATGTATCAATACAAATCATGAATACTCTGTCGCAACCTAGACAAAAATGATAAGATCCAGGGTCTTTATTTCCATCATCTCTAAGTACAAATCTAACCATGTGATTACAGGTGTCGAAGTTGAACATGGTAGAAACCACTTGATTACCAGTCATTAATGAAAACCGTTAACAAGTGTGAGGGAAATCACCATTGATGTCAATGAATCCCCAAGGTACACTAGTACAATCCAACGAATGTGAATAAATGAGTTGAAGTCAAACACTCGATGGAATCTTCCAATCATGGGTCAATGATGTGAACCCACTGTTGAAAGCGAAGAAACCTGCCATTGAGGCATGCAAACTTTAAGGTACTAAATGATTTCTAAGTCTTGTTCCCAGATGATGAGTTGAATTCGACAAGAAAAGACTAGTCACAATAGGGCCTTGATGTATCCCCCATCAATGGCACAAAATATGTAACATATTTGAAGTAGATCAGAGTATGAAATGATTTGGAATTGACATAGGGAATGCTGACATGGTAGGAATTTTATAATTGTAGATGGCCAACTCGATAGAAGGCTCGTTTAGGTTGGAATTCTCTTGAACATATGAATGACACGACAATGGTTTTGGCAACATTGACTCAAGGATTACCCAACATATGAACTTGTGGATGGTCAAATGAGAGACAAATGGATTTCCCAACCCAGATATAATGAGGAAGGGGGGTGTCATGTTCAAGAGCGACTATTACTGCCACTAACACAAATACAAAGACACATTTCTTTCTCAATTTCCCCCCACCATTTCTGGCGAGTACCTCTTTATTTTTACACAAGCTTGAGGAGGATAACATATGCTTGTTAATGTAAGTTCATCCTTTAGACGATTACCTCGGAGTATGTTTAACAAACCCTAATAAGGAGTCATTCGATCCCATATGGGTCTTTTGATGTTTTTTTAATGAGTCCAAAGAGAGAAAACTCAGTGGTTTTTCATTTTTAGAGAGTTTGAAAAACACTTAAAGAGAACTCCATCAGGTCCTTTTTCGTAAATTAATCTAACGAGACCGAAAAAGTGATAACATACCGCTCATCATATGTTTTCTTCAAATACTTTTACGAGCGTGAAAAGAACAAGGTTGCTCGGCCATCGTTTCATGTTTAGGGAGTTTGAAAAGAGCTTAAAGGATACTCCGTAGGTTTCATTTTTCATGTCACCATTACGAGTTTGAAAAAATGAAAAAATGACTACTCAATTACATTCTCATGGTTTTACGAGTGTGAGAAAGAATTAAGACTCTGATCAGAGTTTTTCCTGAAAAACCCTAAAAGAATCTGTACATGCGACAACTATATGAAAACAAACCAAAAAAGAGGACCCTTGTTTCAACGTCTCACATCTAGACTTTTTTAATCTGCAAAAATCAATCACTTGTAAAGTTGTTAGGACTTTAGGGTTTGGATAAAGAATAAAAATAATATAATATGCAAATGAAAAATGATAAAAGTCAATAAAATAGGTAACAAACCACATTTTACCTTTTCATTTGTAACTTTGCCCAAACATTGCTCCAAAGCCCTTTTTCACCTCGATTTTCAATTGTTGATTGTAGAATGCACAACTGATCATTTCATGAATAGTCTCCGTAAAATATGTAATCTCCTTCTCCTTCATCTTTGCATGGTTTTAAAATTGATTTTCATTGGTTAAATTCATGTTTTGGGTTGATTTTTTAGGGGTTACCCATGCATTGAGGTTGTCGCAGGTGCCCTATATCGGGAACTGTGATGATATAGAATCGTCGTAGGTGACCCTATAGGTAGGGTGCGACGATGTCACAATGTGAAAATGCATAGGCCTGCGACGACTGCAACCCAAAATTTAAAAAGATGAACCCAACAAGGAAAACCCCCCAGGAAAGAAAATTATGTTTCTAATCTCATATTATGGTTCCTTGGTAGGCTTTCCATGGTTAAAATGTTGGTGTGGTGTGAACGAGAGCATGAAGAATAAGATTACTTCACCGAGAATGACTCGGGAATAGTTATGGCTCTTCGACAGTGTGGGTTACTGAAATTCTTCAAGATTCAGGGCATGAGAGCCCAACTGAGATTACTAGAACACTTGGTTCACATGTGGGATGTGAACGAGCAGGAATTTCATGTGGGTGCCCACACACTCACCATATATATCGAGGATATATATTTCCTGACATGACTATCTCGTTGTGGTTCACGGGTGACACTTACAGGTAGAAGGGACAGAGGTGAGCCTATGAACTACTATGTCAGTCATCATTGTGTGTCAGGTACCGAGAAACATAGCGGTAAGGTGGCTATTAGGGATGTTCAAGATTTTCCTTTGCGGACTATCATCTATACTGTTATTTGCATGGCAGGGAGTGCAACTCCCCACATGGCTTTATAGAGCCATTTTCAGTATGCATTGGAATGTATGGAGCCCATAGTCTTCAACTGGTATGAAGGGGTCCTTAAAATCATGAAGAAACAACTTACCAAGTGCATAAGTGGTGGGTTGAAAAAATTTGGATACGGGTCTATTTGATATCCTTATTCCTGGAAAGGGTCCCTGTCCTACGCTTATAAATGGAGTGGGGTATACTCGCTCCACAGGATCCAAGGATTAAGAGGTGGGTAGATCTCATTGATAGACATGGAGTTGGTCGCATCATCAGATATGACGATGTATTATTCCAATGGTTGAGGAATCAACTACTCATGGTTGAATATTATGCGTATGCCAGAGTGGATTTCCGTGGAGATATGGACCTAGCTCTTCTCGAAGGTTCCCAATGGGGGACATAGGTAAGAAGGAAATTTTGCTTATATAATTCTTTTTTAATTTTCAATGATATAAAATGTTTTTTGTGTTATTTATCCAATGACTAAATCAAATGCTCTTCGATAATGCAGATGTGGGACCGTATCGTTCACTAGGATCATACCCCATCTAGAGGAGAGGGGAGAGAGGTTTCATAGTAAGAGTAACTTCTGCCAATTTCAAGGTTATAGAACAAAACCTGGAGGGACTCAGCATGAATGTCCCTGATGCCACAATAGATGATATTCCTAGGCATTACCAATGTCACACAGTGGGCGTATCCGCATCCATCGTTCGACTGCTCCGTAGAGTAGCACGAACAGTCTCATGTTATAGCGAGCAACATCCTTGATACTTTGTTGTATATGAAGCCACATGCTTTGCATTTTTGATATTTTGGTCTTCGGACAAAAACACTTTTTGTAAAATTTTATCGTTATATAAATATGAGGCTTCTATCGGCTTACTTGTTGTATGTACAAAGTCTGCTTGGATTTTATAAATGTATCAAATGTATGTCTAACACATAATTAGCCAATGCATCTGTTAATGCATTTTGACATCTGGGAATGTGTTGATATTCAATGTAATCAAAATGACGTTCCAAGAGGTGAATTCATAAATATACCCTTAACAAAGTAGGACTCCGGATGGAATAAATGTTACTCAATTGTATCACTACCAACTGTGAATCAAGTCATACAATAAGATTATGGATTCCAAGTGAAACTACATTAGTTAACAACTCGATAACTACACTGTATTCCGCGATATTGTTAGTTGCACGACCAAGGAAAACACCATGTACAATGGTCAATTCATTCGTAGGTGGATAGATTTACCAAGAAACGAACACTAAGTTTTGAGTGCTGGGACTAGCGTCATCAGTGAAGCCAATATAGGGTAGCGAAGACACCGACATCTGGAAACCAAGAACAACACAAGGTAAGCAGTTGTACAGCGAAACCAAACAACGAAAAAGCACACAAGAGTATGATACACTAAAAACACATAGCACTCATGCAAAAAATGATTTAAGCATAGTACTTCTTCAAGTAAAGCTCATTTTTGACTTCACTCAAAGGGATTCCATCATAATCTACCAACTCATAAGTCCCTTTCTCCAACACTCATTTTATTATATAAGGGCCCTGCCACATGGGCTTGAATTTACCGGCCCCTAGAAAATAGCGATCTTGTTCGTAAAGAAGAACTAGATCACCTTCAGAAAAAACACGTGGTTTGACATGCTTGTCATATTGATCTTTGACACATTTTTTCTGAGTTTCAATAACTAAGGCGACATCACAATGAGTTTCATCCAATTGCATCAAATACAAAAGATGTTCCTCTTCAGCTGAGGCGTTAGGGAGAAGTTCGACAATTAGTTTCAAAGATAGGATTTCACATTCAATCGACAAAATTTCTTTGACACCATATACTAACTGGAAAGGTGTGAATCCCGTGGTAAACTTAACGAATGTCTGATAGGCCCACAATGTTGAGAACAACATCGTGTGTCAATTTGACTTATGACTTCCTACCATCCATCGAAGCATAGTAGTAAGAACTTTGTTGATTGTTTCAACTTGGCCATTGGCCTACAGATAATAGGGGGTTGAGTTTTCATGTTGAAGACCCAACTTCTCTGTAAGTTCATACATCATGAAATTGTGAAAATGACTACCGTGATTAGTAACAATTGCTTGAGGGACACCAAATCTAGTAATGATATGATTGAATATGAATAGCACTTCATTTTTCCCGGTATTATCAAATGTAGGCATCGCCTCGGCCCACTTAGTGAAATAATCCACATTTACAATAACGTATCCATGCCCTCCGACCAAGTGAGAGTTACATTTCATGAAGTCAATACCCCATTTAGCGAATGGACCGACGTAAACTACATAGTGAAGAGGAGCAGGGTGATATAAGATCTTACGATTATAAGTTTGAAAAGCGTGGCATTTCTGTATGGCAGTGATGCAATCCTTAAACAATGAAGGCCAGAAATAACTACCTTGTAAGATATTTTGGGTAGTGGCATACCCATACATATGATTTCCACATGCTCCAGAGTGACAATCATTCAAATATTTCTCAGCTTCATCGTAGGTGAGACATCATCGAAATATGGAATCAATGCCACAACAGTAAAGGGTATCACCAAGGATAATGTAGTGATGGGCTTGATACTGGATACGACGATGATTCGTACTAGAAAGATCATGCCAGGAAGTTTAGGTCTAGAGATAGATGATAATATATCTGTACCATACGTCATCAGAACTGATCAGAAATAGAGATTCATCGGGTAAGGAATCTTCTGCCCCAGTTTTTGTCTCAGTAGAGGGAAGGTCACATATCAATTCGGCGAAAACCAAAGACTTCTTCGACTTGGTGCGTTCAAAATCCAAATCAAACTCTTAGAGAATAACTATCCATTTGGAGTACATGCCCCTCAACAATTGTAGAGTAAGGATATGTTGCATGGGGTTGCAATCGGAAATTACAGTGGTTCTGCATAATAAGATGTAGTGACAAAAAAGTTGAACAGCTTGAACAACTTCCAATGCCAGCTTCCAACGCTAGTTTCTCCACATGCAAATATTTGGCTTCGGTGGTCATGAAAATCTGACCCAAATAGTATATAACATGTTCACCATGCGAGTCATCCCCTTGGACTAGAACCATAGCAATGATAGAGTCCGAAGCAACTAAGTATAGGAAATAATCTCGGCTATAATAAGGTGGAAATAGAAATGGTGTATAGGTTAAGGCGAGCTTCAAATATTAAAAGGCTTTGTTGGAAGTGTCGTCCCATACAAAATAGTAACCTTTCTTGAGAAGCTGAGTAAATCATTTCATTAATTCAACATAGTTTGGAATGACTCGACGTAGAAAGTTTTCCTTCCCTTGCAAACTTTGGAGTTGTCGTAGCATGGAAGGAGGAGGTAATTTGAGAATGGCCTCAACCTTCAAGGGGTCTACCCTAATCCCATGTATATACATAATCAAACCAAGAAGTCATCTAGATTCCACACCACAAAACACATTTGTGTGGATTCAAGCATATGCGATAATAACGACAACGTAGGAAAATGGCTCGTAGATGTGCTGGGTGACATTGACGATGAATAGAATGCATTGGTAGATCATCTAGATAGGGTTGTACAATGTTATTGATGTCATGAAAATCATAAGACATAGCACGCTAAAAAGTTGCACCAACAATTTTGAGACCAAAAGGTAGTTTCCGGTATGCAAAGGTTCCCCAAGGGAAAGTAAAAGCAGTCTTATGTTGATCTGCAGGTAAAATATTGATTTTATTATAGCCGTAGAAATCGTCCATCAAAGAGAATATTTCACTCCCGGCATAGTCGTCAACAATCTGGTCAACAAAGGGGGTTGGATAATTGTCTTTGGGACAAGCTTTATTTATATCCCTATAATCTACACAAACGCAGATCGTGCCTTGTTTCTTGTTTACCAGAACAAGATTGGATACGCAATTGGTCAAATCCACATAATAGACAAAACCAGCCTTAAGAAGTTTCTCAACTTCAAGATTGATAGCAACAACTTTACGTGGGTGTACTGGGCGAAGTCTCTTCCGAACGAGTTTTGCATCCAGATAAGTATTAATCTCATGCACAACAATATCAGGATCAATACCAGGCATTTCTTCATAACTCCGGGAGAAAACGTCACAAAATTCTTGGAAAAGGGCTTTATAAGTGTGGACCTCATTAGTAGAACATGAGACATTGATATGAACATTTTCCATGACCCCGGTTTTAATCTATATATCAAGAGGAATGGTAGGTGAAATATTACTCAAGTTCCTTTCATACAAAACATCGTGTTTTGACTCAGGAACATAAGAAATAAGAACAACGGTAGCTGGAGTCGAAATCCATTGGTATCTCTCTATGGTATCACGTTCTAGGAAGAGAATAGAACGATGATGTCCTTCATCCCATGGGGTATATTCCATCGACATGACCATCATGATCATGTCATTAGTAGGAAAGATCACGTGGAATGTATCAGGAGATGTATCACAGAGAGGAGGAGAAGGGGTTGCCGATTGAATAGCTTGATAAGTTGATTCTACCAGACTTAAAGGAATTCAGTCGCCGTAATGGAGACAATCACCAGAGATAGGTAATATCCATGGGTCATAAGACTCAGGAGTTTCACAAACATAGATTGATATCATGTTAATCGAAGTGACAAAAGGAAGAGGAATATTGCGTGGTGGAATAGGAAATGTACCCATCAAGGTTGAATATTTTAAAAGACCCACATTGACATTCTCATAACTGGGAGGTGTTTTCGAGATAAAAGGTATGTTGCTAGTACGTGAATCAAAATTAAAGAAGGCCAGTTGGTCAACAGTAATGACCTTTCCTTGGTGTGGGAAACGTAACACACAGAAAATGGTAGACACAATTGTGCACATGGAATCAATCCAACTATGGACAAGTAGAAGGTTATAATCAAGAGGTGCATCAAAGACCTCAACCTTGACATTGACTGATTTACCTTCTAACATAATAGACAATGAAGGAAGTGTAAATTCTAACCTTGTACAATATCTACTGCAAACTGATATTCAGAAAAGAACAGAAAAGATACAATGGCAAATACAAACATTACACAGAGATTTTTCACCTGGAAACC
>JZKD02S0085670.1:157914-176599 GCA_000966675.3 Picea glauca | reverse complement strand
CAATATTTAAAACTTAAGGAAAGCGTCCTATTCTGTCATGTTTTGTTCTAGATCCAGGTGGATCTAGGGAGATCGGTTTGTGTCCGCACTTACGGATTTATCCATAAACACCTATGCACAAGGAACATGCAATGACGTCACATCCCGAGCATTGTGCAGAGTGCGACGATCAAGCATCGTCACACCCCATGCATATAGTAGGGTGTGACGACCTTCCCTCATATGGTTTTTGGTAGGGGAAATCAAATCCCTTTTCTCCCGAAGAAAGTATCTTTTAATATTTTTAGGGAACATGAACACATATTATCAGGTGATCACTGAGGTGACCAAAATAATGTGTAACACCCACACTCATGATCCCCATGTGACCATTACTCATCATCAATTTTTCTCACTCTCCCCCTTTGACATCAATGGCAAAGGGTCTCTCTCCTTGGGGTTGTTTTCCATGTCTTCATGCATCTTATCTCTCTCTCTCTCTTTGTTTCCATGTCTTTGTTCTTTCTCTTCACATGTTTCTCTCCTTATTGGACTTCCCCCAGAAGTATACCTTCTATGAACAATCCTTCTCTTTTTCTTCCTTTGACATCATGGGAAAAAGGATAACTTCCCTTGTCAATATGTATCCCCTTGTCTATATGCTTCTAATATTTCGTTCTGGATATCTTTCTCTGATGATTTATCTTCCCTTGAATTCTCTATAAGATGTCGTGTAAATCAATGTAGGGATACTTGTAAGTGTTTCATTTCCTCTATTCCAATGCTTGCTAATTGTCCATTGGTGCTTCCTCTTGTAACTATCTTATATATATAGAAAGAATTCAAAATTTCTTGACTTCAAATGATCTTCCATGACCATATTACTCAACAATGTCCCTCTTGTTACCACCCTATAAGTTATAGGATCAACTGGTGACTGGGATATTATCTGTCTCTAGTGTCTTTTGTTGACAAATGATTTTTCATTCTGTAAATAATTTGAAAAGAAAAAAGAAAAGAAAAAAGAAAAAAAGAAAGAAAAGAAAGAAAAAAAGAGGTCATAAAAGAATTTCAATAAAGGCCCCATGCTATAATAGTGACTTGGTCCATACCTTTCAAGCATGGCCAATTTCTTTTTAAATTGATGTTGATAGGGTAGTGAATGAGTTTGGCTAAATAGTTTAATCTTAGCCAAAGTGTCTAGGTTAGATTAGTGAATAAATCTGGCCAGACTGTCTAATCTTGGTCAGATAGCCCCAGGGTAGAGTAAATTCTTAACCCAACAGTCTAATCCGGGTTAATTGTCATAGGAAGCTAGGGTAGAATATAGGTTAGTTGCCTTATCGCTTCATTTCAATAAAAACAACTTGATGTAAATGCTGCACCATGTTTCAGATGCTTAAAAGATCGTTTGGTTAAGCCCCATGGTGGTGTCTACTTGAAAAACCTTGGAAAAACCCATAAAATGCATTTATCCTAAGTTTTTCCCCGGCGCATGTGTTTTCTGCTCCCCACTTATGCTCCTTGCACCTATCAATGGTCCTAATCATGGCGCCCAAATCTATGATGGACATATCTTTCCAGACCCCGCCGACCGTTCTAACTTTAACGGAGGGGGGGGGGGTCCGGAATCGCTGATAAGACCCGTGCGCATCTGGACAGCCCAGGATCGAGCATGCAGATCTATGGTCAACATTGGATTTCGGACCCCCCCGTCCGTTCTGCCTTTAATGGAGAGGGGGTTCCAGAATGTGTGATAAAGGGTGTGCAAAGATCTGCGGCCAGGAAATAAGCACTGCGGCCAGGATAAAAGATGAATTTCAGAGGGTCCTGCATCTCTCGGACAACACAAAGACCAGGGATTGGTACTTGTATCAATATTACACCGATATCAGAGTATACGGGTGCGATTTGGCACCGTATAAGATGCCCAAGTATCTTCCTATCAGAATCTTTTCTTTGGAATATATAAGGCAGATAATAAATTCTAATGATATCCACTTTGTGTCACTGAAGAAAAAGCAGCAGCTTAGAATCAAGGGGCAGATTGGCCCCTTCATCTGCAACAATCGTGGCACTCGGGAAGAAGCAGACAGGATCCTAAGAGAAATGAAGTTCTCCATGAGCTTCCCATGGCATTATGATCCATTTGGGATCATCTCAGAGATGAGGGTGAAGAAAAAAAACATCCCATATGTTCATGAGTCCAGGCCTGAAATTGAAAAATTTGCAAATCAGACAGTATGGGAGCCTAACACATTGATCGAAGTAGAACAACAGGATCCCCCGACCACTGTGTCACAAACGACCACACCACAGGTCCCGAAAGAGAAGAGGCCTAGGCAAGACTTATCTCCGCCTGTCACTGAGGTATCGTCTAAAGAATTCCAATTGCATACCAAGAGGCCTAAGACTTCATCAGTCCCTGGCTCGACCGGGGAAAAAGAAGCCTCGTCTACCACAGTGACCAAAGTTAGTATTTCACCCTTCGATTCGAGCCTCCATAAGGTCATTACCCTAGCATTTCCAAATAAATCCACAGACTCCCCATTGACCACCCAGCCAGGCAAGGTGGGACCGAAGCTGAGTATCTTAGAGAAAAATGAGCTGATTAAGAAAAGGAACCAGACCTTGACCAGCAGTACTTGTGCCTAGTTCTGGAAGCAGACGTCGACTACGCAACATAAGTTGCTATCGACATTCAACACCGAGAAGGGAAGAATACATATGGCATTCCTCCAGGCACATGTGCCAGATCCAAAGGTGATCACTGACTACAATAGGGCCACCTTCGAATTCCAGATGAAGGACGTGCATATGGCCGATCAGATGGATCTACACAAGTAGACAGGGGAAATGGTTTTCTACATGCTAGCGCATGCTTCCATTGCTGTGTCAAAATTAAAGGTGTTCCTGAACAATGTTCAAACACAATTAAAGATGGAGAAGATATTGTCCTTTGCAAAGGACAATAGGATCAAGACTTTGGAGGAGATGGTCCTCAACATCGGTTACGATCCTTCAAACGTGAAAGCAGCTAAGGAAATGATCAAGAAGAATAATTCTGACATAGCTTCCTTGAGGAAACAACTGAAGCTCCCGCCCATAGAGGATTCGTAGGCGAAGAAGATAGCAGAGAAAAAAGGAGAGAAATATGAGAAGCTCAAGCTGCTCATGGAGCAGAATGCATAGCTTAAAGAAATGGAAGCTGAGATGGAGAAGCTATTAAAAGGAAAAGATCAAATGAAGCCAATGGAAGTCATTCCATTGAATTCCATTCTGATCTTGAGAGTGAGCACAACATCAGTGACTGAGGTCCCATCCGCGACTCCATTGACATCCCTGGAGAAGACAACCGACCTGGGTAAGTCCATGGAAAAGATGAACCTGCAGGAAACAGAGATCAACAGGCTAAAAAAGGAGATTGAGAACCTTTAGGAACTCAAATCTTCCTTCCAGACTAGCCTCTCCAAGGAAAAGCAGGTGACAGAGCAACTCAAGCAGGAGCTACAGCATCTCCGGAAGAAAATAGTGGCAGGAAAGAATTTGGCTGAGGTTAAAGAGAGTGTATGGACAAACATCACTAAGTCCATGAACGAGATATGGCCCATGATCCAGATCATGTTTGAGAAGAATGAATTGGTCCAGTGGAGCAAACAGGCCATTGAGAAGATCAGAGTAGAATTGGGAGACATGCCAACACAGGCGAACGAGATCATCAAGTTCCTCAATTCTAAGACCAGGGAAGAACTGGAAGAGCTTAAAATTGAAGACAGAACAGAGACCATCCTTGAGGTCAAAAGAGTTTTGACCAAGAGAGGATTAACGCTTCAGCTGGAAGAAAAGTTTCAGGCCATGGACCTAGGGGTACAAAGATTCTTTAGTAAGATTGAGGCTCTACAGAAGAAATGTCTCCCTGGTCTGAAGGTAATTAATGATAAATTGATGACACTCTCGAACTACAAGAAGAGATTGGCCGATGTGGCTAAGGACAACTCAAAATTTGTAGGCATTCAAGGGAGCATCACCGACAAGGCGTTTCTAGACGCTCTTCAGTGGGAAATTAGTATCCAACATGAGATTCGATACATCATCCTCACCAAGCCTACCTTCGTCAAGTACACAAAAATGGATGAAGTGTATCAAAGGCTACTCAAAGTCAATGTGCCCAGTCATCTCCGATGGGAGGAGCTCTGTGATCTGATCGAGTAGCAGATGAGCTGTCCCAGTCTAGTCATTTGTCCAGTCAGATGAGGTCGTGCAGAGGCTTCATCAACAACCCACCCAGAAATCAGTGTGCAGTTACACCACATCATCAAGTAGTTCCTAGATTTAGGAAATTTGTTAAGTTAGTTAGGCTAAAAATAGATTTAGCACGTCCTGATCATTAATGACAGAAACGTTTGTAAGTTGAGTTATAAATACTTCATCTTTAGAAGTATTGAGGGTTGTTGATGTTTGCACCCTTAAGCTATCAGACTGTAATATTTTTGAAGAGATCTTCCATTAATAAAAGGAGGCACTTTTACAGGATTCTTGCATGTATTCACTGGTGACCTTTTTCTCTCTAAGTTGAATGTTATTCTCACTTTGTTATCATAATTGTTTTTTGAATCTAATCTTTAGGAGTAACAAAAGTTGCAGGATTTATCTTGTATACCTTGTTTCTGACTCTAAAGATTTTAGTGTTTTATCTTCTGGTGTTTTCAATAAAGAAATTCTTAACTGCTTCTTTGTTGAAATTTTCTTTCTCATCTTTTCTGCTACTCATCATTTACGCTATTAAAGAATCTAGTGATTATATTATCTCGCCCCGTAAAAGTGTTATTTTGCGTTTTTTGTTCGGATTTCATATTTTATTAAACACAGACCCCATAGCCCAATGGATGTGTAGACTGTCTCAACCAATTCGAAAAACACTACGACAACAAAAACCGACCTATTTATTTACCTAGCCTAATATCTAAATTTTGAAGCATAGCTAAATCATATAGAGAGATCCCTATCAGAAGTTGGAAGGGCTAGATCCCAGCTTCAAAAGTGGTTGGATAAAGTTACCTTTGTAGATTTCTTCTATTGTCAACCTCTTGGAAATTTACAGAGTGATAACATAGTGGCGACCATACTGGGGAAAGAACAGAAAAATTTATAGTTTCACATTTTCTTTTCCCTAAAAAGAAAGTCTGTTCCCTGAAAAATTGCAATTTTGAGAAGAAAGTAATGTTTAGAGGTTGATTAAAATTTGTACATATTATTTTCGGACTCATAATCATAAAACAAAAAAGTATATATATATAAATCAAAAAGAAATCTTTCTCCCAAGAAAGTTTATACTCGATCTCATCCAGACCCATAACCTGCGATAGTGACAGATAACCCAGAACAATTGCTTAGAAAAAAGACCATAGCTGAAGGCTCAGTGAGTCATACTCCCTTGCATAAGTCCCTTTCCTTTTCAGGGGAACCCATTACCTTTCAAAACCCTGACTTTGACACCTTTTCTCAACAAAGCTTGGTTAGAACATGGTCCGATAGTTTTGTGACTGAAATCATTTTCGACCCAACCATTTTGCAACCCCGAACCCCTAAAGTTCTGTCTCCCACTGCTAAACCGCAAATCACTCCCACAGTGTTATCCACTCCCACCTTGTCCTCGTCTTCAGCCGCAACCTCGCCGATTATCCAGTTTGTTAACCCACCTCCTCCACCCATCATGGAAGCTAGATATGCTCCCTTGTTGTTGGCTGCACCTCTTCATTCCATGCCCCAAGACTATCAAACAAGACTTCCACAGTTCGATGCAACAGGGCCTTTAAACGCCCAACAACACGTTGATAAAATGAATGATTATTTTGATCTGCATGAAGTCGATGAGGCTAACGTTCAAATGAGATTATTTGCCCAAAGTTTGACAAGAGACATTAAAAAAATGGTATAAATGTTTACGTGCAGCCTCCGTCCTCGACCTTACCGCATTCCAAAGGATTTTTCTAGACAGATGAGAGGTAAAGAAAAACCCTCCCCAAATACTGTCAGAATATGAAAATATTAGAAGAAATCAATGTGAGACAGTAGAAAATTACTGCACTCGTTTCAATAACCTATACAACACAATCCCAGCTGAAATCAAACCTCCACAGGGTTTGGCATTGATAAAATTCTATGATGGTTTTAATGTTGATATGTCATACCAACTAAGGTAAATAAATTCTACCACCCTGGAAGACATGCAGAAAAGTGCAATAAGTGTGGAAGAAAATTTGTTGGCAAAAAGGACACGTCAGAGGTCAGAGAGGAGAGTCACAATTAAAGAGGAACCTTCCACACCAAAATCAGATTCCAAATTGGATTCTTTGGCCAGAGCAATGGAAAGAATGATGGAAAGACTTACTATGTCAGAAAGAAATCCTCCAAGAGACAATCGACCTACTCCTCAGGTTCGAAATCCTAACTTCAGGAGAAACCCTCCTCAAATCAGACAGAGAGATCCTAGGGATCAAAGAGAGAAGAGAGATCCTGATCAACAGATCAGACCTCCCCTGCAAGAAAATTATGCTGATGAAGGGGAGGAAGTGATTGAGGAACTAGAGGATACTCACATAAATCTCATGGGCATTCACGATAACGAAGCTATTTTCCTTACCCAAGAAGAGCAAGAACTTTTTCTTCTCAATCAAACAAAGGTAAGTGAAGAAGCTGAAGATGCAGAACAACAGGCATTCGAAAATGCCATTTTGGAGGTACATCAGTAGTATAATCTGTAGAGTAAAAAGACGGAAGGGATTTCCCCAAAAAAGATTATTGAAATGAAGAAGGTGATCGAAACCAAGAAGGCCTCTGAACCATCTATCGAGAAGATTCCCGAAAAGAGCACTGCAGAAGTTCTTGCGAAGAAAAACCCTACTATTTTGAAAAGATCGTCACAACCTGAGGTCTCACCTAGTAATCCACCAAGTACTTCTGGTCAGAAGAATATGATGGACAAACCAGAGCTGATGAGCCAAGGCAAAGCTCCTACACCTTTCAGCCTTGAGGGGGAATTAGCCAAAGTAAAAATTCCCATTCCTCTTTCTGAGTTAATGAACAAATACGTTTATCGTTCACAGGTGATTAAAGCACTAACCATTGAACCTGACATAGGCATGAAGGCCCTAACCATTGAATCAACAAACCATTCTGATACTGTGAACCTTACAGATGATCAACCTGAACTTCTGTTTGGACCTATAGTAGATGGTCGAGACGATAATGGTGATGTCGCTCCTTTTTACATCAGTTTAAACATACATGACCTGATCTTGCATAATGCTATGCTGGATTTGGGTGCTTCCCACGATCTGATGCCTAAAGAAGTGATGGAGAAACTGGGACTGGAGGTCACTAGACCTTACAAGGATTTACACTCATTTGACTCCAGTAAATTTAGATGTATTGGTTTGATCAAGGACCTATGTATCACCTTAGTTCAGATTCCTGCAAAGAGCATGGTAATGGATGTGGTAGTTGCAGACATCCCTCCGAAGTATGGAATGTTTCTATCCTGGTCTTGGGGGGCTAAGTTGAGAGGTACCTTGCAGCTAGATATGTCTTATGCCACTATCCCAATTTTTGGGCAACAAAGAAGGCTATACAGAGAAACGTTGATGAAATACATGGTCAATAGCCAAGAAAAACCGCACAACTATCCTCTTTACTCCACACATTCTGACTTGGATTCTTTTATCTTGTACAACGATGGTGACACGGGAGAGCAAGACACTCAGCTGGAAGAAGATACATCTGGTTCGGACGAAGGCCAAGAAATCATTGAGGTAGCAAGAATGAAAAATGTGATAACTGAAGAATTACTCGCAGATTTCTGGAGCATGGATTTTGATGGAGCAGTAAGCAAAGAAGGAGCCGGAGCAGGAGTTTGGTTTCATAATCATAGAAACAGGTATTCAGAAAATCATTCTTACAAATTAAATTTCCAATGCACTAACAATATTGCTGAGTATGAAGCCTTGATGCTCGGTCTGAAGCTTTTGAAAAGAGTTGGTGCTAAACAGATTATGGTAAGAGGTGATTCTATGTTGATAATCAAGCAAATCAAAGGTGAGTACACTGCAAAACACCCACATCTTAGAGCTTATAGGAATTTTGTTCTTGATGCCTTGAGATGTTTCACTGAAGTTGACTTGCAGGTAATGCCGAGGGGACAAAACATTCTTGCGGACGGATTGGCTACGTCAGTAGCCACATGTAAGATTCCTTTCCGCTTGACTCGTCTGTACACGGTGGAGATAAAATGCAGACCAACCGTTCCCGATAATATCAGGTACTGGCAAGTGTTTGATAATGATGATCAAATCGAAGACTTTTTGCAGTGTAAAAACGATTTTGAATGTACAAATATAGATTTAGAGAACGAGGATGAAAATGTAAATAGATCTGATTTTGAAATTGATAGTGTAAATAATGTAGATTCGGGAGAATTAGGCGATGATGAGATGGAGGCCGATATTTTACATTTGAAAAGCAATGTTTTGCCTAGGGGTCTAGTTCCTTTAGAGGACTTGTTTGATTTTAACGACATAGCCAAAAAACCGAAAATTGAAGCTAATGGACAAGAGGTAGAGGAATGTAATATAGGGACCCAAGAGAAACCCAGGATAGTCAAACTGTCTAAATCATTACCCCCTGAGCAAAAACTCAAATACATTGAGCTGTTCAAAGAATATTCGGATGTATTTGCATTGGGTTATGAGGATTTGAAAGCTTATGATACCAGCATCATACAACAGATGATTCCAATAAAAGAAGACCAAAAACCATTCAAACAGAAACTTAGGAGGATAAATCCCAAGTTGCTCCCTCTGATAGAAAAGGAAATCAAAAAAATGTACGATGCCAAAATCATAGTCCCGTTGCGTTTTTCCAAATGGGTCTCTAATTTGGTCCCTACACGTAAGAAATCTGGGGAAATCAAACTTTGCATAGATTTTTGAAATCTGAATAAGGTCTCCCTGAAGGATAATTACCCCTTGCCAAAAATGGACCACATCCTTCAAAGGGTAGTCGGATCCAGTCGAATATCTTTGCTGGACGGTTTCTCGGGTTACAATCAGGTCCTCATCCACCCAGATGACCAAGACAAAACCGCTTTCACCACACCATGGGGCACTTTCATGTATGTGAAAATGCCTTTTGGTTTGATGAACGCTGGAGCTACTTTCTAGAGAGCGATGGATATCACCTTTGTGGAAGAATCGGGTAAGTTTATTGTCGTCTATTTGGATGATGTAACTATGTTTTCCCGATCTGATGATGAACACCTGCGACACCTCAGACGAGTCTTCGAGAAATGTAGAAGGTTTGGGATTTCTTTAAATCCTAAGAAAATCCTTTTCGGGCTAGAGGAAGGCAAACTTATAGGACACATCATCTCCAAGGACGGAATCAAAATAGACCCCAGCAGAATTGAGGCTATACAAAAATTAGAACACCCAAGAAACCTTAAAGAATTACAGTCTTTTATCGGGAGAATAAACTTTCTATGAAGATTCATTCCCAATCTGGCTGAGCTGCTTAGAAACATTACAAATATGCTAAAAAAGGATGTGAAAATAAAATGGGACTCTGAGTCCAGACAGTCTTTTGAACAAGTCAAACGAACACTCACAGAGGCCCCTATCTTGATGAGTCCTGATTTTACTAAGGATTTCTATCTTTTTTCTTTCGCTTTCGAACATACTATAGAAACGGTATTACTACAAAAGAAAAGAAAAGGGTATGAACAACCCATAGCCTTTTTTAGTAAAGCGATAAGAGACGTTGCTCTGAATTACAAGATAATGGAGAAACAAGCTTTTTCTTTGGTGAAAGCTATAAAAGATTTTAGGGTCTACATTCTCCATTCTCATACCATTGCATATGTTCTGAATGCGGTAGTAAAAGACATTTTGACCCAGGACAACCCGGATGGAAGAAGGGGAAAATGGATTGCTGTCTTTTTAGAATACGATATAGAGATTAAGCCTACAAAACTAATCAAGGGTCAAGGCCTAGCAAAATTAATGGCTGAATCAAATTTCCATGCTCTTGACATTAATTTTTTAGTCACAGCAGATGAACAGGGCGAGATGGAGACTCCAGGTGTGAGAGAGGTATTTCTCAACTCTCCATGGTACGCAGACCTTATATTCGTTTTGCAAAATTTGCAAGCTCCCCCTGGTTTGACTAAGACTAAAGCTAGATTTTTAAATTTGAAAGCCTTAAAATTCTGTATTCTAGAAGGCAATTTGTATTGGAAAGATCCTGGAGGCATTCTATTAAATTTTTTATTGAAGGATGAAGCTGACAACATGTTACAAGAATTTCATGCAGGAGAATGTGGTGGCCATCTGAACTAGAAGGTCACAGCCAACAAAATACTCAGAGCTGGATTCTATTGGCCCACCCTATTCGCTGACGTACATCATAAAGTGACTGCATGTCATCAATGTCAGCTATTTGAAGGCAAAAGGAAACACCTTCCTCTCCCCCTGAAACCGATCTCAGTTGAAGCCCCTTTCCAGCAATGGGGACTGGAATTCATTGGAGAAATACACCCCCCTTCTTTAGGCCAGCATAGGTGGATTCTCACTGCCACCGATTATTTTACCAAATGGATCGAAGAAGTACCAAGCAGGCAAGCCACTGACTCTATTATTATCAAATTCCTTGAAAATAATATCTTGTCTCGCTTTGGATGTCCTAGAAAGATTATAACTGATAATGCAGCTGCTTTTCAGTCGAAGAAGCTCATAGATTTCTGCAACCAGTATCACATTGGTTTGGGGCATTCCACAACTTACTACCCTCAGGGGAATGGGCTGGTGGAATATTCAAACAAAACCTTGGTAAATATCATCAAGAAAACATTGCAGGAAAACAAGAAATCGTGGCATAACAAGTTGGTGTTTGCATTATGGGCTGACAGACTGACCACCAAAAGTTCAATCGATATGTCACCATACCAACTGGTCTATGGCACAGAGGCAGTTTTCCCCACTTCCTTAGGAGTCCTTGTCATGAAGTTGCTTCAAGATGTACACGCCAAGCCAAATGACTCACAGAGAAGGATCAACCAGATGATCCATTTGCAACAGTATAGGGAAGACGTTTTCAACAAGACTCAGGTAATCCAAGAAAGCATCAAGAAGATTTTTGACAAAAGAACCAAGGAAGATGTTTTTGCGCTAGGATATTTGGTGCTGAGATGGGACGCCAGAAATGAAGACAAGGGAAAGAATGGAAAATTTGATAGTCTGTGGAGAGGACCATACATGATCCAAGAATTCAAGGGGAACAACGCTTTCTTGCTGAACAACGCTAATGGGACAGATCTGCCAGGAGGACTTGTAAATGGCAGAATGTTAAAACATTATGTGCCACCTCAGTAGAGACTCAAGTTTTCACTCACCACTGTACATACCATTTTTTATTTTTTCGCCTGCATTTTCTGAGTGAATAACATTAGTAAGTTGGTTGAAGCCCGAAATGAAGGCCCTAAGCCGCTGACCACTTTTCTTCCAAGTTTTGAGAATAAATCTAATCAATCAACGAAGGCTACTAGGAAAAAAATTTCAGAATGGCAGGAACCAGGATTCTTGGCACTTCATAGGGCAAGTACCATCCCCAGGTGGAGCCGCTGTTATCACCCTATAAGTTATAGGATCAACTGGTGACTGGGATATTATCTATCTCTAGTGTCTTTTGTTGACAAATGATTTTTCATTCTGTAAATAATTTGAAAAGAAAAAGGAAAAGAAAAAAGAAAGAAAAGAAAGAAAAAAAGAGGGCATAAAAGAATTTCAATAAAGGCCCCATGTAATAATAGTGACTTGGTCCATACCTTTCAAGCATGTCCAAGTTCTTTTTAAATTGATGTTGATAGGGTAGTGAATGAGTTTGGCTAAACAGTTTAATCTTAGCCAAAGTGTCTAGGTTAGATTAGTGAATAAATCTAGCCAGACTGTCTAATCTTGGTCAGATAGCCCCAGGGTAGAGTAAATTCTTAACCCAACAGTCTAATCTGGGTTAATTGTCATAGGAAGCTAGGGTAGAATATAGGTTAGTTTCCTTATCGCTTCATTTCAATAAAACCAGCTTGATGTAAATGTTGCACCATGTTTAAGATGCTTAAAAGATTGTTTGGTCAAGCCCCATGGTGGTGTCTACTTGAAAAACCTTGGGAAAACCCATAAAATGCATTTATCCTGAGTTTTTCCCCGGCGCATGTGTTTTCCAGTCCCCACTTATGCTCCTTGCACCTATCAATGGTCGTGATCGTGGTGCCCAAATCTACAATGGACATATCTTTCCGGACACCCCCGACCGTTCTACCTTTAACGGAGCGGGGGGGGGGTCCGGAATCGTTGATAAGACTTGCGCGCATCTGGACGGCCCAGGATTGAGCGCGCAGATCTACGGTCAACATTGGATTCTAGACCCCCCCGTCTGTTTTGCCTTTAATGGAGGGGGGGGTCCGGAATGTGTGATAAAGGGCATGCAAAGATCTGCGTCTAGGACACAAGCGCTCAAATCAATGGCTCAAAATGTTTTTTGGACCCCCCCGACTAATCTTCTTTTAACCGAGGGGGGGGGGTCCGGAATGGAATTTTCCCTCTGACGGGACCCCCTTTATATGTGGAATAATTTTAATGGTCACGAGTTCCCTCACTGCCTACTGTCTGACATACATTCGTCACATCTTGCCGTCACTGTTCCCCTTTCTGAAAAGGGGCACGTCCCATCAATTGTTGTCAGTCCTTCACCCCCATTCACTCGTAGCAAGCCCCCTCGCTATGACCTTTACCTCCAATTGATAGCCACCACATCACCCATTTGTATCCCTTAGTCACCGTCAGCCGCCATCTCACACTCAAACGATCTGTTGGCCATTTATTACTAGATAACCTATCCGTTATCCAGCCGACATGTCTCCCGCACCCAACTGACCCCTGTTTACTTAAAACTACCATTATTCTCCCTTTTCTCACCATTTACCACTCATCACCCTGGAGAGTATTTACACCATTTACTCCTTCGTTACAGTCATTTTCCCTCATCCACAGTCAGTCTCCCTCACTAACGTTGTTTGTCTTGCAGGTACTATTGTGAAAATGGCGTCAAATTCCAAACAACTAGAAGGAGGGGAGAATCCATTTCTCCTGCCTCCTGTCGACCTTGACAGGATCCCACTTGTCGACAAAGACCGATTAATCGCAGATACAAAATGTGATTTTGATTTCATAGACCTTCAATCGTGGCTCAGGGAATTTTTCCTGGACCAGAGCGATGAAATTGGACTCTGGGAGTCCAATTTACCCCTCTACCTCTTCCCTCAGGTCCACCATTTTCCCGAGTTTTCTCTCAAGTGTCAAGCCCACTACATTCCCGAGCAAAGAGCCATCATCTCCTCGTTCAGAGAGATTCTTTTCCTCATCATGCCTGAATCCATAGACCAGATGATGCAAATTCCCTGAGTTGACTCTGTGTCACCCTTCAACCTAGAAATTCTTATAGAATTATACCAGAAAATGACCTTCCCCCAAAGAGCTCAAATATTCGAGATTTTCCTTCCCCCATCCGCTCAATTTCCCTCCACAAATCCTCCTTATCCATCATCCATGTTCTCGACTAAAGGAAACTAGATCATCTCATCCCTTTGTTCTTTGTTAGGATACCATTCTGATTAGTGGGTAGATGAACCCATTCTAGGTTTTCTATCCATCTTCTCTACTGATGAAAATTCCACCACCCAGTTTGACTTCAACACATTCTTAGCAGACAATATTCATGAACAGTTCGTGAATTTCAGCACGAAAGGCATGTTCAGACACTCATCAATATTGGCATACTTGTTTGTCTTCTTCCAGGCGGATAAATTTGGCTTTTCCATGCAGAAGATGGATGGAGATGGTAGACCTCAGGCAATCACAACATGGACCTCCTTGCTCAAGCACAACTCAACTGATTTCAGTTTCAAGGAGTTCATCGACCAATTCTACCACCCTGTGGTAAGTATTCTAGGCGGTAGGGCCGAGCCTTGGATAAACGATGAAGTTCAGAGGATCCTGCATCTCTTGGACAACACAAAGACTGGGGATTGGTACTTGTATCAAGATTACACCAAGATAAGAGTATATGGGTGTGAGTTGGCACCGTATAAGCTGCCAAAGTATCTGCTTGTCAGAATCTTTGCTTTGGAATATATAAGGCAGATAATAAATTCCGATGATATCCACTTTGTGTCACTGAAGAAAAAGCAATAGCTTAGAATCAAGGGGCAGATTGGCCCCTTCATCTGCAACAATCGTGGCACTGGGGAAGAAGCAGACAATATGCTAAGGGAAATGAAGTTCTCCATGAGCTTCCCATGGCATTATGATCCATGTGGGATCATCTCAGAGATGACGGTGAAGAACAAAAACATCCCATATGTTCATGAGTCCAGGCCTGAAATTGAAAAATTTGCAAATCAGACAGTATGGGAGCCTAACACATTGATCGAAGTAGAATAGCAGGATCCCCCAGCCACTGTGTCACAAATGACCATGCCACAGGTCCCGAAAGAGAAGAGGCCTAGGCAAGACTTATCTCCGCCTGTCACTGAGGTATCGTCCAAAGAATTCCAACTGCATACCAAGAGGCCTAAGACTTCGTCCGTCCCTGGCCCGACTGGGGAAAAAGAAGCCCCGTCTACCACAGTGACCAAATTTGGTATTCCACCCTTCGGTTTGAGCCTCCATAAGGTCATTACCCCAGCATTGCCGAAGAAATCCACAAACTCCCCATTGACCACCCAGCCAGGCAAGGTGGGACCGAAGTTGAGTATCTTCGAGAAATATGAATTGTTTAAGAAAAGGAACCAGACCTTGACCAGCAGTACTTGCGCCCAGTTCTGTAAGCAAACGTCGATTGCACAACATAGGTTTCTATTTACATTCGACACCGATAAGGGCATAATGCATATGGCATTCCTCCAGGCGCAGGTGCCAGATCCAAAGGTGATCACTGACTACAAGAGGGCCACCTTCGAATTCCAGACGAAGGACGTGCATCCGACCGATCAGATGGATCTACACAAGAAGATAGGGGAAATGGTTTTCTACACACTAGCGCATGCTTCCACTGCTGCGTCAAAATTGCAGGTGTCCCTGAACAATGTTCAAACACAATTAAAGATGGAGAAGATATCGTCCTTTGCAAAGGACAATCGGATCAAGACTTTGGAGGAGTTGGTCCTCAAGATCGGTTATGATCCTTCAAACATGAAAGCAGTTGAGGAAATGATCAAGAAGAAGAATGCTGACATAGCCTCCTTGAGGAAACAATTGAATTTCCCGCCCACAGAGGATTCGCAGGTGAAGGAGATAATAGAGAAAGAAGGAGAGAAAGATGAGATGCTCGAGATGCTCATGGAGCAGAATGCACAGCTTAAAGAAATGGAAGTTGAGATGGAGAAGATATTAAAAGAAAAAGAGCAAATGAAGCCAAGGGAAGTCATTCCATTGAATTCCATTCCGATCTCGGGAGTGAGCACAACATCAATGACCGAGGTCCCATCCGTGACTCCATTGACATCCATGGAGAAGATAGCTGACCTGGCTAAGTCCATGGAAAATATGAACCTGCAGGAAACAGAGATCAACAGGCTAAAAAAAGAGATTGAGAACCTTCAGGAACTCAAATCTTCCTTCCAGACCAACCTCTCCAAGGAAAAGCAGGTGATAGAGCAGAAAAGACTTTGGCTGAGGTTAAAGAGAGTGTATGGAAAAACATCACTAAGTCCATGAACGAGATATGGCCCATGATCCAGATCATGTTTGAGAAGAATGAATTGGTCCAGAGGAGAAAACAGGCCATCGAGAAGATCAGAGTAGAATTGGGAGACATGCCAACATAGGCGAACGAGATCATCAAGTTCCTCAATTCTAAGACCAGGGAAGAACTGGAAGAGCTAAAAATTGAAGACGGAACATAGACCATCCTTGAGGTCAAAAGAGTTTTGAACAAGAGAGGATTAATGCTTCAGCTGGAAGAAAAGGTTTAGGCCATGGACCTAGGGGTACAAAGATTCTTTAGTAAGATTGAGGCTCTACAGAAGAAAGGTCTCCCTGGTCTGAAGGTAATTAATGATAAATTGATGACACTCCCGTACTACAAGAAGAGATTGGCCGATGTGGCTAAGGACAACTCAAAGTTTGCAGGAATTCAAGGGAGCATCACCAGCAAGACATTTCTAGATGCTCTTCAGTGGGACATCAGTATCCAACATGTGATTCGATACATCTTCCTCACCAAGCCTACCTTCGCCAAGTACACAGAAATGGACGAAGTGTATCGAAGGCTACTCAAAGTCAATGTGCCCAGTCATCTCCGATGGGAGGAGCTCTGTGATCTGATCGAGTAGCAGATGAGTTGTCCTAGTCCAGTCATTTGTCCAGTTAGATGAGGTCGTGCAGAGGCTTCATCAACGGCCCACCCAGAAATCAGCGTGCAGTTACACCACATCATCAAGTAGTTCCTATATTTAGGAAATTTGTTAAGTTAGTTAGGCTAAAAATAGATTTAGCACGTCGTAGTCATTAATGATAGGAACGTTTGTAAGTTGAGTTATAAATACTTTATCTTTCGAAGTATTGATGGTTCTTGATCTTTTCACCCTTAAGCTATCAGACTGTAATATTTTTGAAGAGATCTTCCATTAATAAAAGGAGGCACTTTTACAGGATTCTTGCGTGTATTCACTGGTGACGTTTTTCTCTCTAAGCTGAATTTTATTCTCACTTTGTTATCATAATTGTTTTCTGAATCTAATCTTTAGGAGTAACGAAAGTTGCAGGATTTATCTCGTATACCCTGTTTCTGACTCTAAAGATTTTAGTGTTTTATCTTCTGGTGTTTTCAATAAAGAAATTCTTAACTGCTTCTTTGTTGAAATTTTCTTTCTCATCTTTTCTGCTACTCATCATTTATGTTATTAAAGAATCCAGTGATTATATTATCTTTCCCTGTGAAAGTTTTCTTTTGCGTTTTTGGTTCAGATTTCATATTTTATTCATAGACCCCATAGCCTAATGGATGTGTAGATTGTCTCAACCAATTCGAAAAACACTACGACAACAAAAACCGACCTATTTATTTACCTAGCATAATATCTAAAATTTGAACCATAGCTAAATCATATAGAGAGATCCCTCTCTGAAGTTGGAAGGGCTAGATCCCAGCTTCAAAAGTGGTTGGATAAATTTACCTTTGTAGATTTCTTCTGTTGTCAACCTCTTGGAAATTTACAGAATGATAACACCTCTGATGATATAACTTTTGTTGAAGGTTTCTCTTTCCCTATTTTTTTGTGCCTTCCATTGCTTTTATTTCATTGACCAACTAATTTCAATTGATTCTACCGATACAGTGTTATGCATTTTCTTTGACCCATGTTTTATGTACCTTCTAATGATCTCATAAATCCATCTCTGTCCATATGTCATAAGTTGTCCATAACTATGCTACTCAATTGTCCACAATGATGACCCATATATCGATGCACTATCATGAAGGCTTCAGAAATACAATTGAATCAAATGTGTCCACTGATCTACTCAATCTGCAAATTGAACTCTGCATGTATGGAACAACTTGTACTGAAGATATATCTTCCTAAAGGAATATAATCTTAAACTTCTGCCTATGTAGTTTCCAACTGATATTTGTATGGGAATAATACTTCTCAACTGATCAATATGTCATTCTGTACTTCTTCTATATGTCTCTACAAACACTTCAACCTGCTCGAAGGATGGTTCTCTAATTTGTAGTAGCTACTGCACTGACTCCCCCTATTCAATATTCATATTCACTAGGAGTATCCAAGCTGGGTGGCTCAGAAAAATACCCACTCTAATGTGGATTAATATTTCTCTTCATCCTTGGATTCATCATCTTCCTTTTCATCATCTTCCTGAATTTTGACATTCTTTTCATTTTCTTCCTGAATTCAGACTTCATCCTCTTCCTATATTTTGTCATCTTCCTCTTGGCATGCAGATTCATTATGATCTTGCATTGCTATAAATCTTGTGAGTACGATATTTGGGACCTAGTCTTGATTCACCCACTCTTCTTGTTTTTCATTTCTTCTCCAAACTTTCCTATATCTGACATCAGTGTTTTCCTTCATGGGAGGCTCTATCACGCTTCTACAATTTCGAGTTATGTTTCTATAGTTGTGGAATTTGTAACATTTAATATTATGTGGAGCCACATATGCATTTCTTGCTTGAACATTTCTTTCATAAGCCCTACAATCTACAACTTTATGTCCAAAGTTAGTACAACTAAAACAATGACCATAAAATAAATTTACATACCTGGGAGTGAATGATCTTCTTTGTGGTGTAGCCCTTTTGGATTCCTTTCTTGGTTGATCATGACTGAAATTTCTTTGCTGCTTGAATGTAGAAGGTATTTTGTATTCATTTCTTTATGATTCTTGTTGACCATGATTCCTTCCTTTGAGAACTTCTGCATAACTCTTTTGTTATGTTTCTTTCATCACAGATCTTGAACCTTCCTCAAAATGAACATTCTTGTATCCTAGTCCATATTTGTCATTGTATAGACTTTGACTGTGGAGAATGTTTCTTAACACTTGAGAAATTTTCAATTTCTTTCTAAG
>JZKD02S0085670.1:129088-147272 GCA_000966675.3 Picea glauca | reverse complement strand
GGTTATGCTACAAACAGTAAAGGGTATAGATGTTACAATAAGAGGCTGCATAAACTAGTTGATTGTATAGACATAAAAGTTGATGAAGAAATCCCGGTCAGAAATGTAAGCAGTGTTGAACCAAGTACAAAGATATAGTTGAATATGAAGATGAATAGGTCCAAGGATCAGGAAGAGAAGAATTTGAATTAGATGAAGATACAAATACTCAGGCTGACATAAATCAGTAGAAAGAAACAAACTCACCTCTCAGAACTGTTAGAAAGAATCATCCTGAAAATCAGATAATTGGAGATATAAATAAAGGAGTTCAAACAAGAAGGAAATTGATTAAAGACTTAGAACAATCTCATGTTTCCTTTTTATCTATGACTGAACATAATTTTTTTTATGAAGCTAGCCAACATGATGATTGGATTAGAGCTGTGAATGAAGAGCTTGATCAGATTGAGAAGAACAATACTTGGGAGCTTGTACCTAGACCTGAAGATAAGAATGTAACAGGTTCCAAATGGGTGTTCAAGAATAAAATGAATGAAAAAGGAAAAGTTGTTAGAAATAAACCCAGATTGGTATGTAAAGGGTATGCACAAGTTGAAGGTCAAGATTTTGATGAAACCTTTGCACCAGTGGAAAGATTGGAAGTCATCAGAATGTTCCTTGCATATTCATGACATAAGAACTTTATAGTGTATCAGATGGATGTTAAGTCAGCGTTTCTTAATGGAGATCTAGAGGAAGAAGTATATATGGAGAAACCTGAAGGATTCTCATTGACAGATAATCCTAATTATGTTTGCAAGCTGAAGAAGGCCTTATATGGACTGAAAAAAGAACCACGAGCTTGGTATTATAGACTAGACAAATTTTTACAAGACAAAGGGTTCATGAAAGGTACTGTTGACAACAATCTCTACATTAAGTTTGAAGGTGATAATTTACTAGTTGTTTTGGTTTATGTAGATGATATTATTTTTGGTTGTACTAATGAATCATCTGTCCAGTGGTTTGCTAACTCTATGAAAACAGAGTTTGAGATGTCCATGATAGGAGAACTATCATATTTTCTTGGTTTACAAGTAAATCAGAGTTCTCTAGGAATATTTATCTCTCAAGAAAAATATTTGAAAGAGATGTTGAAAAAATTTCAGATGGAGGATTCCTCTCCTGTTAGTACACCTATGGTGGTTGGTTGCAAGATCAGTAAAGATGATATGTCACCCGATGTTGATCAAAGGACATATCGATCAATGATAGGCAGTCTTCTGTACATCACAGCTTCCCATCCTGATATAATGCAAGCTATTGGAATGGTAGGTCGCTATCAGTCTTCTCCTAAACAAAGTCATCTAGTTGTGATAACAAGGATATTCAAGTACTTGAAAGGAACAATGAATTACGATCTGTGGTATCCCAGAAATCAAAACTTTCAGTTAACTACTTATTCAGATGTTGATTGGGCAAACTGTGTTGATGAGAGAAAAAACACCAGTGGAGGAGCATTCTTTCTAGGTGACTCATTAGTAGCATGGCTTAGTAAAAAGAAAGGATCCATTTAATTATCAACTACAGAGGAAGAATACATTGCTATTGCTACTTGCTGCACACAAATTTTATGGATGATACAAACTCTTGCATATTTGAAGGTAACTTACATTGATCCCATTCCACTTCACTGTGATAACACCAGTGCCATCAGTCTCTCTAAGAATCCTATACTTCATTCAAAATCTAAGCACATACCAATAAAATACCATTTTATTAGAGAACAAGTTACAAACAGAATTTTTCAAGTGAATTATATTCCTTCCACAGAACATATAGTTTATATCTTTACTAAACCGTTAGTAGCAACCGCTTTTGGATATCTTCGTCAAAAGTTGGGGGTTATAACTTCTTTCGTCTAATCTATTCACCTGATCAGGGGGAGTACTTATTGAATATTTGTTGTATTTCTAAGCTGCTCATAGTTGACAGGGGGAGTATGTATCGTAACAACTCAAGGGGAGTGTGTTTCTTCTTTGACATTGATGTCAAAGGGGGAGAAAGTGTGGTAATTTCAAGGATGCTATAGTGGTGGTAATTTCAAGGATGATACAGTGGTATAGTTGCATGTTTTTCAAGGGGTTTCCATCAATGCCAAAGGGTGAGATTGTTGGCATGTTTTTAGATAGAGGCAGAGTATGCGTGTTTGTCATTGATGGCAAAGATCAACACAATCAATAGCGTAGAGATAATGGCAAGATCAACAGTGTAAGCTCAGAAGGAGGAAAATAGTCAAAGCACGATAAAGGTTTCATTTTGGAGTTTCGCAGATCAGGAAATCCAAAGGAAAGAGGTTCGAACTCGCGATATGCAAAATCACGATAATAATCCTGATCGTTGGAGTCATAGGACACGTGGCAAGCGATTGGAATTTCGCTGACTTGCACATTGGAGGAGTCAACGGAGCATGGTGTGGGAACTCGCGATATGCGAGATCATGAAAAGATCTTGACTGTCGAATCATCGAGATGATGGACTGTTGATTAGGCATGATGAAGGCCCGTGAAGTTGAAAAATCACGATAAGATCTTCACCATTGATCCAAGAGGGACATGTGGCGAGGGATTAACTTTTCGCTAACTAGAAAGTCAAAGGAAGGAAATGTTCTAACCTTGCAACTCACAATATGTGAAATCGTGATAAGGTTTGGCTCATGGTCATAGACAAGGTCACATTGTTGAAGGCTTAAGGGAAGAAGCTAGCGGTGTTAAGCTCCATCTCGGAGTTTCGACGATCGCGATTTGGAGTATCGAGACCCTTCATCACAGGATTCACGATATGCGAGATCACGATGAGATTTGGACCATTGGATCATTGGATATCTTGACCATTGATCAGGCTCGATGAAGTTCATAAGTTCACGAAATACGAAGCACCTTTTGGCACAGCCTGTGGTCACCGCCGATGGTCTCATGAGGGGAAGAAGCTAGTGGTGTTAAGCTCCATCTCAGAGTTTCGGCGATCGTGACTTGGAGTATCGAGACCCTTCATCATAGGAATCGTGATATACGAGATCGTGATGAGATCTGGATCATCATATCATTGGAGATATTGACTGTTGATCATGCTCGTTGAAGTTCATAAGTTTGCAAAATACGAAGCACCTTTTGGCGCAAACTGTGGTCACTGCCGGTGGTCACGAGAGGGGAAGAAGCTAGTGGTCCTAAGCTCCATCTCGAAGTTTCAGCAATCATGACTTGGAGTGTCAAGACCCTTCATCACAGGAATGTCGAAATGTGAAATCACGAAATTCAAATTCTGTTTAGCGCTCGTTCACAACTAGTGGACATATGAGATAAACGCGAAATCCTGCGGATTTAATCCAATGGTGCTGGTTAATTGGAAACTTGATCGAAGGGTTACTATCTCTCTTAACGATTAATTGTTCAGTTATGATTCAGTTAGCAGAACCAAATCATGGTTCTTGGATGGTTGGCGTTTCAGTTTCTGAAGAGTTTTTGTTCTAGGGATTTGAGGGGTAATTGAAGTGGTTGTAATGTATAAAAGAAACATGCAGTGACAGTGCATGGTTGGATGTTCTAACTAAAACAAGGAGATGAATGGTAAGAAGGGTAGAATGAAATAATGCATAACATGAGATAAAACTCAGAGATGAGTAATAGTCATCGAACAGACATAAGCAAGAGTAGAACTGTAGAATAGCATGTAGCAAAGCAGAACTGCAGAATAGTTTTTGAACTAGAGAAGAATTGCAGAACAGTGAAGAAGGGGTAAGAATTGAATTACCTGTATTGTTTGTTTGTCAATCAATTATGCATAATCAGGGAGGAAGGGTGGTGCTAGGTCCTCTGATATTCGAGTTGGTGCTTGAATGTTGGGAGTTGTAGCTTCCATCTAGTTGTGGCTAGAAAACAGGGTGGAAGGGTGGTGCTTGGGAAAACATAGAGTTTTCTATATGCAAGTTGGTACTTGTATAAGTGGAAGTATGTGCTTCCATCCAGAGGGTTATGGAACACTCAAGGAGTTGGTACTTCCTTCTAGTGGGTGCTAGAGAAACCAGAGAGTTGGTGCTCTCAAACAAGTTGGAGCTTGTACAACAAAGGTAGTAGCCTCACTTTGAGTTGGTGCTCAAACATAGATGATGTACATAACTTAAAAGACTGCCTATCATTTTGAAGAAGAAGAGGTTTTCTCTCTTTATGGGTTTTCTCGTGAAAATCTGTCTCTGTGTATATCTTATGTGTGATTGATGCTCATTATTTATGTTGTTCATATGATGTATAATATTGATGGTCACTTGATGAAAGATTAAAAATGGTTTAATAGACTTAATATTGTTTAATCACAGTAACAATTGATTCAACCCCCCTCTCAGTTGTCTTAGTAATTTCAACATGTATTATGTAATTGTGACTTAGGCTGGTGAGCCGGTAAAGTTTAAAAGGGGCCAGAGTGCCTAGGAAATGTAATACTTCATATACATTAATAAAATACACCAGTGGATGCAAGACGAACAAGGACAAAAGAGATGGGGGCAATAATTCCACGAGAGAGGGGGCTTGAGGGGCTAAGTATTTTTATTATTATTTTATTTACCCATAATTGATTTTATGGAGAAAAGGGGTTACATGAGATTCTTGGGAAGGAGGCCATGTGGCTCTTATCTTCATGTAATTTAAACATCTCTTGGGGGTTGTTTTGGGGTCTTCTTCATCTTCTTCCCCTTGTTCTTGTTCTTCTAACTTTTTCCTCACTCATTCTGGCTATTTCATGTGCTCTTGGTCTGAGAATGGATATTGTTAGCATTGAGAGTCACCCTCAAATTGAAAGAGAATATGCCCAGTACCCATCATAATGTTTGGTGGATGTTGGTTTTGTGTGTTGAGGTCAAATGGACGAAACTCAGTACAAGAATGATTTTAACACAGAAACTAGACAAGCAATGCATAGGGAAGTGGGCTCCTCATTAACTTAAGTCAGTAATTTGAGTTTAAGTGTGATCAGAGGAAGACTTGGAGAGAGGAGTGAACAATACTGCTATGAGCATCCGACTTTCAAGGAGCTTGGTGAAGAAAAACTCAAGCTCAAGAGCACTCTTGAACTTAAGTTTCAGACATTGAAATGTGTCACAGTGGCATAATAATCAAACCTACATTACCATGAAACTACAACATCTCGACTGTATCCTCCATGCCAGAGCCTTTCAGCATAAGGGGAAATAAGATAACAAAGAAGCTAACTAAAACTGGTCACAACAATACTGTAATCAAACCTACATTACAATATAACCACAACCCTCGACTAGATCCTCCATGCCTGAGTGTTTCAACATAGTTTAAACAAAGAGATGAAAGAAGTTGACTTCTATTAATGTGAAAGTCTCAAATTTTCTACATAACCAGAGAACAATTCTGGCATCAAAATTACATAGTAGGGAGCTCTGCTCAACCAGTTGACGGCCTTAACACAATCTTGAATTGATCTATTTATACTCAGATCAGTCCAAAACTACCAGGGGTGTGATCTGGCCATTCCATTCAAATCCTTTCGTCTACACCTTCTTCTGTCAGGGTGTGTGCATATCCTCCTATCAGATGCAAACTCAACTCAGCAAGGGCCTGCAGGAAAAATCGTCCATTGTGGTACCTCAAGCTGACAGTTTTGTTTCCATGGCCAGATCCTCCACACCTTCTATTTATGGAGTGAGTCGAAGTTTCAACCACCACCCCTTTTTCATTAATTGATATCTCATCAGGATCTAGATGAGGCTTAATGCCTAGGGGCTGCCACACACTGCTCTCCGATTTGTCGTCATGTAAGCACGTGATTGTGGGGCCCTCAAAGGAGGTTTGGATTTACACTGCTTTCGAGCCCGCAATTCACAACCAACTTCCACGTACCTCCCTCGCTATACCATGGTCTCGATTGCGGGACCGCTCTATAATTTTATCGATCGGGCATGTTCTATCCCGGCAATGAAGCATGGTCATCGATTTGATGCAAATCCGCAATCTGGGAAAACCTGCTACTTTTAGCACCACCGCTAAAGTTTATCCACCCACCAACTCTACGATCCATTAAAAACCACTCATGGAGATGGCACTAATATTGGCGCTTGAAAAAGAACACCTCCCGGAGGGTGATCTCCCACAGTTGATAGGGTGGCATGATGTCACTATGCTGACATGACACAGACGGAGGGGTGACACGTGTCACTCAAAAATGGGTTGAATACATGTATAAAAATTCTTGAAATGAGTGCCATGTGTCAACGCTAAATGGACACCATGTGTCTGTAATAGATGGGTGCCAAGTGTCTTTAGCGCTTGGAGCTCAGGGTGGAAAGCATGTAGATTTTGTATATTTCCTAGAGTAATACGAGCCCAAAGTGACATGGCATCCTGAAATGAATGTTGAATCTTGGAAATGAACCGCAACCATTGATCTGAGGAGGACACATGGCATAGATCTATGGACTTCGAGAGAAAACACTTCAAAGGAAAATGCGAATGGGGATGCAGAAACTCCCGAAGGAAAAAATCCTGAAGTTTTGAAGTAAATCATGATCATCAGATGGAGAAGGACGTGTGGCGCTTGATCTACAACTCCGGGGTTTATGCCTAGTCACTAATCCTCGTGTAATTTTGACATGCAGATCAATACATGCGATCCATTAATATGATCACAATCTCTGATCTAGGAAAGATATACTTTTTCTACCACGCATCTCTCTTGGATGGACCCTGCTTCTTGCTATGAAGATCAATGGCTCACAATTACTTCAGGAGTTTAGGCTTCATGCCTTTTCATGCATAGATCATACAATCCTTTGAAGTGTGGGATCTACCTCCATGTGTCCTCTATATTTGGACGACTGATATTTACTTCGAGAGTTCGGGCTTCAGGAGTTTTCTCTGCTTGCTCGCACAATCCTCCGAAGTAAATCTTCTGAAGCGTGAGATTCGTTGATGCATGTCCTTAGCCTTCCATGGCTCATATTTTACTTTGGGACTTCGACTCCTCTGTCTAGTCATTAATCCTTGCGCTACTTTGAAATCTTGATTTCTCGAGATTCGTTGATATGAAATGCTCTTGGGATCTCTGTCATTGAAAATTTAACCTGCCAGCTTGCTTGCTTAGAGCCCGTAATAGACTTCTTTGAGTGTTTCTCTTTGTGCCCATGGCTGCTTCCTATGTAATAAAGGACTTGGATGACTTGATGTGGGTTCAAGCAACAAAATAACCAGTAATTCGAGACAAAATGATGATGAGAGCTCATCCTTCTTAGAGAAAAACATAAAATATTTGGGTTAGGATTTGGTTGGGAAAGACACCAAGGGAAACCACGATGTCAACAAAGGGGGGAAATGACTTTATCAGTGAGAGGGAAAGATCCTAGGACTTGGTGGTGTGGAAGAGAGAGAGAGAGAGAGAGATAAGACGAGGATACATACATAGGTATTAACAACCAACACATATGACCCTTGAAAACCTTATGTGATAACATTGGCTCCACAGGGATGGCATGCTCCATGTGAGCTTCCAAGAACGTGTAGTTTCAGTGCCTTAGCTTTGGTTTATGGAGTCTCTTATTAAAAATAGAAATAACAAGGAAGTGGTAATTAAAATGGTGGAACGTCGATCACGGCTTAGACAAAATACTTTTTCAAGAAGTGCCCATTGACATGGCCACCCAAAACTTCGGAATCCTCCAAGTTCTGCAATTTATAAGTGTTGTTTGAAAATACCTCAGAAATATTGAAAGGACCAATCCATAAGGCTTCAAATTTACCATGTTTGCCTTGGTCTTTCTTGGGGGCATCCCACTTGAGCACCAGATCCCCAGCTAAAAATATTCCTTACTTGCACTCTTGTCAAAGGCTCATTTTATTTTTTGCTAATTATCCCGTTCTTTATCAAGCAGCTACTCCCTGGTCTATTGTACTTCTACCAGTTGCAACATCCTCCTGACCATGTCATCGGGTTCTCCTTGGTAGTCCTGGAGGAACTTTTCCATAGGCAAGGCGAGTTGAGTAGGAAAAATAGCCTCAACTCCATATACAATATGAAAAGGGGAAATGTCGAGTGATCTTTTGGTTGTAACTCTGTCAGCCCGTAATGGAAATTTCAGCCTTGAATCCCAGGATTACTTGTTGTCTTATAACAAATTCTTGATGATATTTATGAGGATTTTGTTGGAGGACTCTGCTAAAACATTTCCCTAAGGGTAGTAGGGAGTATAATGGATTATTTTAATTCCATACTGCTCACAGAACTTGATTAATGGTTCAACTTTGAAAAAGGCAGCATTATCTGTAACAATCCTGCTTGGACAGTCAAATCTGGACATGATATCTTCAAGAAAGATTATGATTACCTTGTGGGAGGCACTCCTTGTAGGGATGGATTCTATCCATTTGGTAAAATAATCAGTGGTATTCAAAATCCACCTGTTCTTACCACTTGAGGCTAGGTGGATCTCTCCAATGAAGTCAAGACCCCACTGCTGAAAAGGTCCAGAAACCATTACAGGTTTCAAAGGCAAAGATTTCAGTTGCTTCTTTCCAACAAACGTTTGGAATTTGACACAAGACGTAACCTTTTCACAAAAATCAGTAAAAAGGCTGGGCCAAAAATTCCCAACTCTAAGGATTTTATAAGCTGTGGTCCTCCATAAATGATGTCCCCCATGTAAACTATCATGAAAATCAATCATATCTTATTGGGCTTCCTCTGGGTCTAGACATCTTAACAGAATTCCCAGAGGATCCTTCCATTACAAAACCTGATCAATGAGACAATATTTGATTTCTTTGAGTTTCAAATCTCTCACCTTGTTTTTGTCCAAACCATCAAGAGGCCTCAACTTCTGCAGAAAATATATGATGTCTTTATACTAGGTGCATATTGCTAAGTTCAGGCTAACATGAGAGTCTTTATCAACAATATCAATTTTCTGATTTTTTTATTTTACATTAATGAAATTAACCCCTAAATCCTTGCAGTTTGATTTAGCCAGTAGCTTGGCTAAACCTTGGCCTTTTACCAATTTAGTGGGCTTTATTTCAAGGTCAAATTCCAAAATTCTGGCAATCCATTTTCTTCTCTTCCCATCTATATCAGATTGGATCAATATCTATTTTACTGAGGCTGAGGGGAGATATGCAATAATCTTTGAATGTAGAACACAAATTCTAAAATCCTTAAGGGATTTCACTAAATCATATTCCTGCTTCTCCATGATATCATATCTTATTTCTGCATCCCTCAATGCTCTGCTGAAAAAGGAAATAGGCTACTCTGACCCCTCCGTATTTTTCTGTAGAAAAACAAAAGCCAATGTATCCGATGAGGAAAAAGAGAATAACATAAATTCCTTCGAATAGTCAGGGCTAATGATCACAAGTGCTTCAGTCAAATCCTTTTTGATTTGGTCAAAATAATCTCGAGCTTCAGAATTCCATTTCACCTCGCTTCCTTTTCTAGGCATGGTTGTAATGTGTTTAACCAACTCAACAAAATTAGAAATGAACCTCCTCATAAAGTTGATTTTACCCAAGAAATACTGAACCTCTTTTTTAGATGTAGGAAAATATAAGGTCTTGATGGCCTCTACTCTGCTTAGATCAATTCTCACCCCTTCAGCTGACACAATATGCCCCAACAATTTTCCCTCTTTCATAGCAAATAAATATTTCTTAGGATCAAGGGAGAGACCAAAACTTCTACACTTCAAGAATACTTTCTTTACATGATGACAATGTTCTTTATCAGACCTTGAGAATACCATAATGTCATCCAGATAGATGACTACAATTTTTTTTTTCCCCAATGAAGGCAATGTCCATGGCTCGCTGGAAGGTTGCTCCTGCATTCATCAATCCAAAGGGAATTTTAGCATACATGAATGTGCCCCAGGGAGTAGTGAAAGTTTTCTTCTCTCTATCCTCGGGCAAGACCCAGATTTGATTGTAGCCAAAGAAGCCATCAATCATATACATCCTGGATGAACCAAACACTCTTTGTAAAATGTGCTCCATCTTTGGCAAGGGGTAGTTGTCCTGTTTGGAGCTCCTGTTCAAATTCTTGAAGTCTAAACATAATCTAATTTCCCCATTATTCTTCCTCACATGCACCAAATTAGCCACCCATTATGAAAATCTCAAGGGGATGATGATTTGTGCATCCAACATATTTTTCACTTCTTTTTCCATAATAGGCAACATCATGGGATTTATTTGTCTGAGTTTTTTCCTTAACAGTTTGGCATCTTCTTTCAAAGGGATTTTGTGTTCAATGATGTTGGTGTCATATGTTCTCAAATCTTCATATTTCCAGGAAAACACATCAGCAAACTCCTTCAAAATCTTGACATATTCATCCCTTTTCTCCTTTGACAAACTACTAGACAATTTGACATATTTTGGGTCTTCCTCTGTTCCCAAATTGCATTTAGTCACATCATCATTTTCAGTCAAACCTTTAACCTTTACAACAACATCATTTCTGTCAAACAATCTCTCCAAAGGGACTAGTCCCTTTGGAATATGGTTATTAGGCAACTGAACAATATGATGGTCAACAATTTTATTAAGAAAAACATTAGCATGAAGGACTTCTTCAGAATCCTGATCCAGATCAATATGCAAATCAAAAAATTCATCCACGATCTCAAGAAACTTTTTTATCTCAATATCATCCTTAAATACCTTCCAATGTTTGACATTGTCAGGAATAGAAGATCTATACTTTACTTCCACATCATACATGAGTTTGGGGGGCAAAGGGACCTTGAAATTACTTGATGAGAAAGCCAAGGAATCTGCCATAGTTTTATCCTCTCTTGGAACAAATGAGATATTAAAAGCCAAGAAGAAACGATCAATCATATCCCAAACTTCATTTCTATAGGCCCTTAACCTGGGATGCTTAGCCTGATACATATTTATGACTTGATGAACAATCAACTCAACATCTGCAAACACTGCTAGTTCTTCAATTTTCTTATCTTTGGTAGCTCTCAAACCCAAAACAAGAGCCTCATATTATGCCACATTGTTTTTTGTTTCAAATTCAATATTATAAGATAGAGATATGGTCTCTTGGGTAGCGGAAATGAACACTACCCCAACACCAACACTTTCTCGAGAAGAGGCTCCATCAAAAAACATTTTCCAAACAGAGGTATTGGGAGGAGGGTCTTCATGAGAGGTGATGGGCTGATTTCTGATGTCAATATGTGTTTGAGGAGCATCAATGAGTTGTAGCATGTTGGTTCCTAAATTAGTATCAACTGTAAAAATGGGGTGGTTGGTTGGATTTGCTTCATCACTGATGATGTAAGCAAGATGTGCTTCCATATAGAGCCTTATATGTTCCCCCCCAAACATAGGAATAGTGGCATATGAAATATCCTTCTGCAAAGTCCCCCCTATTATTTTGATCCAAGATCTAGACAAGAGCATCCCAAATGTAGGGGGGACATCAGCCACCCCAATATCCATGACCACACTTTTCATTGGCAATTGGAACAAGGAGACAGTCGGGTCTTTAATAACCCCAAGACACTTCACCTTCTTAGAATCGAATGAGTATAGGTCCTGGAAGGTTTTTGTAACCTCTAACCCAATCTCATCCATGACAATCTTAGGCATGAAGTTATGAGATGCCCCTGAATCCATCAAACAATTGTGCAACACTTTCTCATGAATTTTCAATGATGTATAGAAAGGAGGGGAGGAATCATCCCTTTCCTCTACCAAAGGCCCTAGTATGACAGCTGGTTTTTCATCTTGGAGGTTGACTAAGTTTGTGGGATTATATGAAGGTTCAGGCTACAACATTTTGAAAGGTACCTTTTGAAATTCTCATTCTTAACTAGCTCTAAGAAAGGCACATGGATTTTAATCTTTTGAATCTCATACTCAAAGCTAAAAGAGGAGGGAGGATTTAGAATCTCCTTAACTTCTGGGGTAGGGATCTTAACCACTGACTGTGGGTTTTGTGCCTCTTTTTATTTGTTGCTAGTTGCCACACTCTTAGTAGGATTCTATGCTATAGTAGGCTGATTAGGCATGTCAGGATTCCTTCTTTCTTCTTGGAACCAAGGTTGTATCTATTTGGATTGCCACTGGTCCTTTTCTATTTGTTCAACTCATTTAGTTAGATATCTATGAGGGACTCTTCATATGTGGATTGGGTTAAATGAGGAGATGGGGAGGTGTCACCAAGACAATGGATTTCAAGATCAACATATTCTTCTTCTCCTTCTTCATAAGTAACTAGGTTATTTTGGAGAGGGGCTTGGACTTTTTGATCGTCCCTATCCCTATTTCTTTGATTTCTTTGGATGATCTGAGGGGCATTATTGGGTCTTCTTAAATTACCCTTATTATCAACATTTTGGGGGTTCCTATAGCTCTGCCTTCCTTCAAGTTCTATTTCTCCATTTCTGCAGAAAGTGATTTTACCAGTTTTGTCAACTCATCCACTTGAGGGTGGGCAGTAGAGGAACCAAAGGTTCAAGCTTCAAACCTACCTTTTCTTCTATTTCTATCAGCCTTAATCATAAGTTTGTCAACTGCCAATATATTGGACTCTAATTCAAGGGTTGCATCTTGCATATGAGCCAAGGAGGTAGCTCTTATTTCTCTTAACAGGAGGTAAAACTTAGGGTCAAAAGAGTCAACATAATTAATATTAGTAGAGGTTTATGTAGGCTTAATTTCAGTGGGAATATTATTGTACATCTTATTAAATCTCTTTGAGAAGTATGAAACAGATTCCCCCTCTTCTCTCTTAAGTGCCCCAAATTCTGTAAAAATAAAGGAAATTTTTTTTATCCCCCCAATGTCTTAAGAATGAATCATCCAGAGCTTCAATCCCATCAATAGATCCAGGAGGAAAGTCCCTAAATCAATTCCTATCCTCACCATCAAGGCTTTGTACAAAAAATTTCATCCACACATATTCATTGTCGATGCGTTGAATATCTTGTAAATCTATAAAAAGCTTAAAGGTTTTCTTCTGCAGTTATGTCTCCCTCCCCTAAGAACTGGGGCATGTATTTAAGGTAGTCTCAGACTTGGAGAGCATTCATAGGCTGAGGTAAAACAAGTGGGGCATATCTAGAAGCCACTATGGAAGCCATTCTATTTCTAGGAGGATTAACACTTGCCATCGGGATGTGGATTGCAGGAGAACCAGGTGAAGGTGGAGTTTGGACAGGTGGAACTGGAGCTGTGTTTCTAGGAGAAAGAGGAAATGACTGAGTGTTGGAGGAGAATGGTATAGGGTTCAAAGGAAAATATGTTCCCCCTCCTTGGATACAACAACTTTAATAGGGGGAGGAGTAGGAAAACCCAAAGTGGGAAAATCTTCTAAGCTTCTGGGTCTAAACCATTTTACAATATCAGGGGAGACAAGAGTTTCAAAAAATTATCCTTCCAAATGAAGACTAGGAGGGGAGAAATCAATAGGAAATCTTCCAAAATTTAAACTTCTAGAAACTCCAACAGATGGTATAATAGGAGAATTAGATGTAGCTACTGGAGTTTTAAAAGAAGAAGTTTGTAAATTACCTGAATCACCGGGTACAACAGCTAAAAGCCCTTCTTGAGAGGTCTTTCCTTTATTGATGATATTTTCTGGGTCAGCTTCAGGTGTAGCCAAAGGTGGTTTTGGATTAAACCTCATGTGTCTACTTTTGAGAGCCACAATTGAAACAATGGAGTCACCAGGTGCAAGTTGCAATCTTCAAGTTATTGATTTTTGATGCACCTTCAAAATCATAATTTCTTTGTCAAATCTAGGGTTTGGATTTCTTTGTCAATCTATCCGAAGATTAGGTCAATCTCGTCACTTAAAGTGCCTCGACAAGAGGTTTAGGGTTTCTACAATTGCACCTGCTAGTAACCCTAGCTGTAGTGTCTTGGAAGCTGCTTCTGCTAGTAACCCTAGCGACAGTTCCTCAACAACCTCAATATCTAGCGGCTATGTTTCCTTCCAGCGTTTTAGGCTAACTGAAGGGGTGTGGGCCCATAACCTCTTAGAATATAGAATATGGTGTGGTTGTTTTACCATTGACGATACCTTCGTCACCCAACCAAAGACTGAAGCCTCCCTTCGAGCACCTTAACCTTGACTAAGAATTCCTCCGAAAGAAAACCCTAGGCTAGATAACCAAACAAGGGGTAGCACACCTTTCCTTAAGGATAGCGCAACAAAAAACATTGATCAGATAGTCCCAACCCTAGCCAAGAGATAGTCAAACCAACACCCAAACTGCTAGCTGTAGCTGCTACTCTTGCAGCTCTCCTCCACACGTGCACACCAAACTAGGAACTATTTTGCGCAGAACTGGCTCTGTCTGCAACTGCTGAGATATGACAAATGAGAACTAGTGCCCTATATTTATACTGGTTCTGCCAGATTTGCTGGGGCTGACTTCTCCTTCTTGATATGTGTCTGTTCAATATATTATTTATTATTCCTGGCCGACTTCTTCTCTTGGAGGCTAATAACCTAATATAAAATATCTTCTTGAGCCGACAAGACTTCTAGGGTTATTAGTCAACTCATTAGGGTTTTCTCTTGCTTTTCGGAGCCTCCTATTCTCGTCAGGTTCACATGTGGAGGTAAATACCTCCCGAAACTACCATAATATTAACATGAGGGTGGCAGGAATGGTGATCAAAATGATGAAGGCGAAAGTTTGTGAGCTTCTACAAATATCATTTGGTCATATAGAAACAAGTAGGTTGATAACAACCAGGAAGGTATGTATTTAGTTTTTGTTGATGCATACATGTTGAAGGGGATTGAGGTAATAATTCCCTCAGTTAATTTTCAATATTTAAATTGATATGTAATGGCCAAAGGCCTATAGTATGTAAATTTTGTTGATGCTAGAATTCATTTAGATAAAATTTTGGTTTCATATTGTGTTATGATTGGTTATGGGATCATAACTAGGTCAAGTCAGGAGACATACTCCTATAACAATAATTATCCATAGAGATAGTCATGTGTGAGACCATAATATGGTTGGATATGGAAGGGCTATAGCACTATGTGAGTGCTCAATGGTATCTACTATATATCTGATGTTTGGACTGCAACCTCTTTACCAACACTTAAGAATATTTAAGAATTATATTCTTGGTGTTGTGTTTGGTTTGAAAAGGAAGGTATCCAAATAGTCAAGAAAGCAGTAGGAAGTGTGTGGATGATGTGTTGAGGTGTTGGCCAAACCTTCCAACTCATCATGGTGGAATGCATGACATAGTTATGTGGTATTATGTAGCCAATGCATGGATGCATTGTGTAGTTGTGGCCATGCATATTGGCACATGCATATTGGCACATCGATTATTATTTTATTTAGTAATTAATTGTTGCATTATGAAAATCCTGTGGTGCTAAAAATACATAATGATGGATAGATGCATTATATTTAATATGAATACTAGCTTAAGGTGATTGGATTGTTGTTGATACAATTCCAAGATTAGTTTTTGGAGCTATTAAAAATGTTACAAGTGATATTATAGGAATTATTGAATGTAATGGGGTGAATGCATGTATATATTATATAACATATAAATGATTATGCTAAGAGATGAAATCATGTGAGTATTGCTAACTCATGAAGTTGAAAAAACTTCAAGAACTGTTAGATATTACAACAAGAAAGTTGTAGGTTAAAGTAGCTACATAATGATAGATTACAAAAAAACTCTGTTGGGGGAGACAGAGTAATAAAAATATTTCTGGATAGAAGAAAGAAAACATTGGTTGATACTGTATGCGTATGTAATGATGAGTTCATTCCAATTGATAGTTGGATTAATAGAAGTGATTGAATTGTAGTTGTAAACAATTCTAAGATCACTTGTTACCATGAAAATATATACTTATAGCTTGTACATGAGATATTGACAATTTGTTTGGCTAAGGAATCTTGAAATTGCTGGAAGAAAGGGTCTTGGATATGGCAGTGTTGTAAGCCCATAAAGAAGAACAATGCCTATTGATGCAAGAGCCAAATTATTATGAGCAGAAGCTCATGTTTGGAAATTATAATTTAATAAATTATTGATGAATTGTTTTGGCTGAATGTAGTTCGAGAAAATTGTAGGTAGGATGGTATTGAATATGGCAGGGATGTAAGCCCATAAGGAATACTGATATCTACAGCTGCAGAGCCAAACATTATGAACATAATTCTCATGCTTGGGAAAATTTTGTTTTCCTGTATAAAACAGATTGACATTTATGATTGAAAATGATTATAGTGATATCTCATGATGACTGTATACGTATAATACAGATGAGATGTTGGATATGCAAGATGGAAAGCATCGAAAGGGCTACTATTGTGACATGAGAACCCTATGTTCCTATAAATATTCTTTTGAAAGAATGCCTTAACTAGGCAAGATGGACCACCTGAGGGATTGTATAACAGAGAAGGGAATGCCTGAGCCTGGGCCTGGAAGGTGAGTGACCGCAAGGAAGAGGATAATTTGATATCTCTTGTAAACTACTGAGAGGGATCATGAACACAATGGGTATGTCAAGGAAAAATAGTGAGCCAAGTTAACGAGATAGCCATATGGATGTAGATCCACAAGCCACACAGATAGGATTGTATTGGATTATGAAAATTTATTCTTAGATTATGAACAAAAATAAAAAAAATATGCACAAATTGTGAATTGACATGCTCACTAATTTGAAATGTTGTAGGAAAACAATGAATGTTGAGGATCTAGAAAAGTACCAGACTATGAGGTAAAAGAACAAGGTGATGCTAGAGCAACTGAATGACAAGGGCATAAAATGAAGAAAGTCCAATGAACTTGTTGTAGCTGGAGTTCTGGAAGCGACAACTCTAAAACTTCTTGGCCGAGTGCACTGGAGCCCTTGAGAGAAGTGGAACAACCTGAGGAACTGCATGGTAGAGAAATGGGTTCATTTCTTTGGGTTGTGTAGGGCTGAGAGGGAAGGAGAGCTTGCTGGTTGGAACTGCTGCCAGAAATATAAATTCTGAAGATCATTATACATGTTTTGGGTTGAAATTCCTATGTATACATGTTTAATTTTAGGCCAGAGTGCCTATGTATATAAGAGTTGGTTGGAATGCTTGTGTGGAGTAAGGCCAAAGAGCCTATATTTGTAATGTTAATAACATTGGAATGGTGTTGTTCACTAAGGACAGTGCCAAAATAAGGGGAGGGCAATGTAACACCCCAATTTTAACCCTTATGAACTAGAATGTAATATGTAATTGTGACTTAGGTTGGTGAACCAGTAAAGTTGAAAAGGGGCCAGAGTGCCTATGAAATTCAATACTTCATATACATTAATAAAATACACCATTGGTTGCAAGACGGACAAGGACAAAAGAGATAGGGGGCTATGATTCCACGAGAGAGGGGGCTTGAGGGGATAAGTCTTTTTATTATTATTTTATTTACCCATAATTGATTTTATGGACAAAAGGGTTTACATGATCTTCTTTGGAGGGAGGCCATGTGGCTCTTGTATTCATGTAATTTAAACATCCCTTGGGGGTTGTTTTTGGGTATTCTTCGTCTTATTCCCCTTGTTGTTGTTCTTCTTCCTTTTCCCTCACTCATTCTGGCTATTTCGTGTGCTCTTGGTCTGAGCATGTATACAAATGGTTGTTTGGGTGGATCTTGGTTAAGTTCGATCACAATTGCGAATCCTGAGAGTCCCAGCATGGAGATTCTTGACCAGAAGCATCGACGCCCTATAAGGAGATGGACAGCTTGAGGGACTGTGTGCCATAGAAGGGGGTCCATTCTCTTGGGTTGTGTAGGCTAGGTAAAAGAGAGTTGGTGTACTTTGGATTGTTGTGACTGATGAAAGGCCTATGACAGCTTGAGTGTTGAAAGGCCTGTTAGTTATGAGATTGATGACAATTTGGATAGAAATGTCCACATCTGAGAATCCTTGGAGTTTCCAGTAGGGATATTTCCTATCCAGTATCACTGGAACCCTGGAGAGAAATGGGACAACCTGAGGATTGCATGGCAGAGAAAGGTGTTCATTTCTTTGGGTTGTGCAGGATGAGGGGGAAAGAGAGCTAGAAATTCGGATTTGTTGTGTGGTTGGGAAACTTGAGAGCTAGTTAGCCAACTACTATGTGTTT
>JZKD02S0085670.1:111224-127957 GCA_000966675.3 Picea glauca | reverse complement strand
CTGGTTTGGGCTCTGGAACAAATAAATTTGTAGAATTACCTTCCTTGAACTCACTTAACTCACTTAACTCATTAATAGTGAAAACATTACAACTAGTACAAATGAGCTTAACTCACTTAACTCACTTAACTCATTAATAGAGGAGGTACACAAGTTATTTTCATAGTTGGAAGCCTTGGAGGGGGCTCAACAGAGAGGAAAGTCAAATAAAATAGCTTATGGGAGTGAATATGTCCAGGAGGAAGTTTTTGTCAAGCGGTACATCTACTTCCCTTAGAAGTTAGGAAGTTGATAGAGGATAACAGGGTGTGAAGGGAGAAGGAATGATAGAAGGTGAAGCTCTGATTAGTAGTCTGAAAATAAAAGTAGCGGAAGGGTTTCTCCAGGTTTATGAGGGGAAAAAGGAGTATTTACGCAAACCACATAAATGTGAAGTGTAAGATGATGCAAGTAGAAATCTTGAAAATTAATATTAGCTAGAGTGTTCCCAAATCACTATCAAGGAAGCCAAGTATGATCATGAGGGGTACACTAGTTAGTAAATACCTTACCAAGTTTCTTCTTATTGAGGTTTTTAAAATTACTCGAAAGTTAAGCAATATACTGCTCAATAATAAGAAGGTGAGAGGGGTATTTTAATATACCTATGGATATAGGGATTTGGGGAGATGTATTTTAATTTACCTATGGCTATGGATATAAGAATTTTAGAATGTAAAGGGAGGTAGAGCCTTGATCTAGTGCAAGCATGGCTTGAGAAATAAAATTGATGTGGTTTTTGAAGGAATAGGAAGGAGGAAGCATGATGAGGAATTTTAGGTGCATGTGGATATTATATTGGGGCTAACGTACTACAGGTATAAATAAATAAGGGTATTAAAAATGTTATGAAAAAAATGGATACCTAGGTGTTATAGCTCAAAATGCCACTATCATGCATTTTTGACATTGGTCTATTCATTTACACCTTTTCCAACCAATTTTGTTGATATTCATCTTTAAAAAACAACTTTTGGCATGGTGTACGTTCCCTTTTACATTTGTAGTGTGTTTACATATGCTAGTTGCAGGCCTGACAACCCACGTATACTCTAAAAGTTGCAAAAATTAAAAATAATTGTGCTTTCAGGCGGAGTTTACGGGCTATGTCAGGTTGCAAAACCATATTACCTCTTGTAGTCCTTCTGAAAACTAATTAACCATGCTTTCTCCATACAAGAGGGGACCTAGGGGGGTCATTTTCAGATATGAAAGAAGAGGCAAGTGAACACTGCCAAATTTTATCCCTTGCATTCCAAGCCTTTTGCATCCTGCTCTGAGTTTCATCCTCAACATTCCCTTCCAGTCATCCTCCTTTATACAATCCATTATTTTACCCTATATTGGCATGTTCGTTGTGAGGATAGCATATTGGGAATAACTCACTTGGAGTCAGAGTAGAGGAACCCAGGTGAGGTTCGTAGAGCGACGTCGACAAGATTTTGGTTCTAACTTCCAATATTGTTATCAATAAAAGAGAAACTTCTTGTCCCAGATATTTATGTCTTTATGTTTATGTTTATGGATGTTTTTCATGAATATATAACCCTTAAGATGATATTGGTAGCTATGCATATGTTGTCATAGTTTTTTCTATGAAGTTGTTTCAGGCCAGCTTTGGGAGGAGGCCTGCAATTTTGGAACGAAAAGCTATGAGAAGGGATATACGACAGACAAAAGGAATTAAGGTACACATTTCAATCTTCTCTCCCTTCCCTTAATTATCGTTAGTTCTTGTTGGATTTGGGTAAAGTAGAAGAATTTCTATCTTTTAAGGTTTCAAGGCTTTGCCTAGTCGCTAGACCCAGATTAGGGGTATTTCCCCCCATAACAAAATTGGTGACTCCATTGGGGAATCTATCCAGACTCTTGTGAGGAGATTTTTGTTTGGCTTGAATTCCTGTCTTTTTTTTAGTGTTCTGAGTTGGTTTGGGTCTTTGGTCACCTTCCAGGTGCTTAGTAGCTTCCGTGTTTTGGGTAGTCTATCTGAATCTTTCTTTTTTTTCAGAATGTTCAATCACGTATGCGCCTTGTTCTATACCCAGACCGCATACATACACATTCTGCTATTTACACAGCCAGTGTACATACGTAGTTTGACTGTGCATAGAATGCGTGCCTATCATCTTGAGGGGTTTTTTCAAAAAATTTCCTTTTCTTTTAGGAAACCTTTGGTTCCTTGGGTCTTCTTGAGTTCTAGAGGCCTCTCTTGATCATTGTTTGGCTAGGTTCAAGGCTCAGATTGTTTATGAAATTGCAAAGAAATCCTCTTGTACAGATTTCTTTATCTTTTTGTGTTTCAAAGCATTTTTGGCTTATTTTTATCTTGAATTTTAAGAAAAATGAATCATGTATTATGCAATTTCTTTTAGCATCTTTTGTTATTTTTTCTTTGATTGAAAGAAAATAAAAAAAGAAAACCTAGTTTTTGTGCTAGTTAGGTCTCTTTCTTTCTTTGCATTGCTTCGCATTGTTATTTGAAAAAGAAAAAGGAATTAGCATAGGGTTGTGTTTTCTTCTCATATTGAAAAAATTTCAAAAGACTCAGAAGCCCACAGGGACAGAGTTAATGCTCCCACATCCGTAGCATGAGTAGTTAAAGCAAGTGAATGATTCGAAATTTGAGTTATTTCACGAAATAACACTCGTATATATTGAGCCCGTAATGGTACCTCGCGATTCAGAAGTTTCTCTACAGCTGAAGGATAAGCGTGTTCCTGGGCCATCATAGAAACATAAAGAGGGTCGACGACAGAACGGACAACGGAAAAATAAGAAAGAAAATCCTTTCATTTTCTCTTTTGTTTCACTCAAAAGTTGCATTATGCATTTTGCATGGAAAGGAGAAAATATTGCATCTTTAGGTTTGAAGGATTGTTCATGTTTTTTCTTCCTTGAAACTATTTTCATTTGAAGGATTAGTGTAAACTTTTATTTTCTAGTGTTATTATAAGTTTCATTTTTGCAAGAGTCTAAAACAACATCAGTTTCACTACCACACCCTTGAGTAATCAAGCCACTAAAATTAACGCTTAATGTTAAAATCAATTAGACTTTTTTGTTTACAGGGTACACCAACTAGATGAGGATTTAGGGCCTTGGATTAGGTGTGGAGAGGAAAGTATCCAAGGCCACTTAACAAACTTAAGAGTCTGATTTAGTGTAACGTCCCCCAACCTTCCTTACTGGGGTAAATGCCACCAACTCAAACCAAACTGTTCTGAAAAGACACCAAATTGTAACACATCCAACCACTCATGCCAGTCATGATACTTGAAAATATCATGCTCTGCTATATATATGTATGTATGTATATGTATATCTAATGCAATTCTAAAAAGACATAAACATTCTATTCATACACATATTCATGCGGAAGCGACAATAAACAGACATATGTAATATATACAAGAAATTTTGATAACATTTAGACATGTACCTAAACATAGCATTTAAACATAGCATGTACAATTCACATAGATTTGGTACTTATCTTTTTATGAGAAGTACACCGACTGCGTGTAGAACTTCCACAAACCTCCCAACCTTAGACTACACTACTCTAAGTTATCAGCAGTGGGTCACCCCCGAGCTAGGACTAAACTCCACTAGGGCAAGGAATCCTAGGCTATGTTGAGGCTACGAGAAGCTGCACTATGCAATAGGAAGGATTCTCTCCAAGGAGCCTATTTACGCCCACTGCTCTAGACTCTCATTTCCCACATGCATGTCCCACCCCAAGAATATGCACCTTCACTGTTCCACAGTCCATCGGCTGCTCCACTTCCCTTCCAGGGCTTCAACAATAGACCGGATCAGGAATTCTCAGAGATCTATAGTTGTTGCTCAACTCCCTCCAGGAGAAATCAATTCCCCAGCAAACTCTCTCACCTAAAGAGAGTTTCTCATAGGCCTGACAACCTGCTTCTTCAAGCATGGGCCTGACAACCCGCCTCTTCAAACCACAGTATGAAAAAATAGCTAAGGCAAGGGACGACTCAGCAATTACAGAGGTTCACAATGTCATAGGTTCAACAATGTAGAAAATGGCTCTAGCTGCGTGCCTGCTCAGTGCGTGCGTGAACTGGAAAAGGGATGGCAAGAATCATGAGAGTGAACCCATGAGGGAAGATGGAAATACTGGTCAAAATGATGAGAACGAGAATGGTGAGAATGGTTAGACTGTAGAATCGTGAGAGAGCTAGAATGGTGAGGGCGAACCCCCACAATGGTGGAAATTCCCACATAAATATGCATGCGTCCTCAGTGACACTTGGTTCTCCATGAGCTCATTCCTCTCCACTTGGATTTTGTTCCTCTCCCCAAAGGAACTTAGGATAATTAGGTTTATTTCCCAACTTTAATATTTTCAGGAAATACATTATAATATTCCCTTGGGTTAAGCCCTCAAGATTAGCCCCTCTTTCCTAGCCTCATAGCCCCCTTTCCCTTTTCCTACCCAGTGGAGCTTAATGTTGAGATTCAAAAAGATCCTAGTGAAAATTATGCACCTACACTAGGATGGAGCCTCAGGTTATTTTTAGGTGGAAGTCTATTTCTAGATGATGAGAAAATTCTATTTATAGATGTATGTCAACTATTATTATCTCTTAATAATAGTTGGACAATAAATAATTAGTCTATTCTCAATGAGTACTTGGAAATAGTTAACTAAAATGGAAAATTAGTTAGCTAGAGGAAATTTGAGTTCAAAGGTTGACTGGTGGGACATGAAAGTCGAATTAGTTGTAACTAAGTGACTTGAAGTTGTAACAGAGTTATAAGTGTAGTTATGTGAGTTACAAAGTAGTTTAACTCAATTAAGTGAGTTAAGCTCATTTGTACTAGTTGTAACTGAACTTACACTAGTGAGAGATCAGTGAATTAATTATTAATTAATTCACAATCAGTGGTCTCACATGCAACTGAACATTTAACACTGTTAACTACATGCATGTCAGATCCAATGGAGACCCAATTGAGATAACAGGTGAAAGGGACAGTTTGTCTATCAGTTGTGATTTGAGTGAAGTGCACTCATGCAATCACACACACAGTGGATGTTCCCATGAGAAATGTGCAACCTAGGCAAGAGGAATTCAAATCATTTGCAGGTTTTCTATTAGAAGGGATTGTGCAGAGGAGGCAGGTTGTCTAGAGGTAGAGAATTGGCACATGTATTTGTTGATTTTTGTATGACAGTGTGAGATGATTGTATTCTATTGAGAGCTCTTGGATTAGAGTTTTGTATGAGATTGTTTCGTGATCCATGATATACATAATATATGATAGTGGGGTTTTTAGCTTTATGCTTTCCCTATAAAACATATGTGTTATGTGTGATTGATATTTCTTCTTGATATTGCAATTGGTGATCGTGTTTTAAATTCCGCAAGAATATTAGTAGAAGCGATTATGTATTTAATAATGGCATATAAATGTTAGATCAGGAGAATCCAGGAAATACATAATTTGTATTAAAATTTCTACATGGTATCAGAGTGCAGAAGATTGCAAAATCTAAGTTTGTGATTGGATAGAATTCAAATTTGCAAAAAGACTTTCTTGGTGCTACAGCTGATTCAAGATCAAAATGGCTTTCAATGGCTTGAGGTTAGAGTATGCACTCAAGGGCATCTCAAACTACATTGCTTGGAAGGATAGGATGGAGGCAGTACTCAGAGACAATGGCTTGAAGGAATTCATTGACAAAGATGTTCCTAAGCTAGATGTTGCAGACACTGCAAATCTTGATGCATGACAAAATAAAGTAGCAAAGGAGAGGAGGATTCTATTGGAGGGAGTACAAGACCAAATTGTCTTAAGCCTCCATGGGAAAGTCACACCATATGCAATGTGGAAGACTTTGATGGATCTATTCCAAAACAACAATGACCATAGGAAATTGGTGCTCAAAGATAAACTCAGGAAGATCAATATGGAGAAGGGCGACTCCATTCCAAAATATCTCATGAATTTTATCCAATGTCAGGATGAGATGGGGAGTGTGGAAATAATAGTTGTTGATGATGATTTGGTGAGCTTGGCTCTCCTAGGACTTCCCAAGAGTTGGCACAGTTATCAAGACTCTATCAATGGAAGGGAAAAATTGCCATATTGGGAACTACTATGGTTGGATTTGGTGCAGGAGGAGTTCAAGCGGAACACCAAAGATGTATCTTCATCAAAGATTGATGATGAAGAGGATTGTGCTTTGGCTGCCAAGGCAAGGAAAGGGAAGGGGAAAAAATTCCATTCAAAATCTGAGTCTAAAGGTAAGAAGCTAGATTTGTCCAAAGTGAAGTGTTTTTACTATCACGAACATGGGCATCTCACTACTAACTATCCACAGAAGAAGAAGAACAAGAAGGTTGTTGGAGTTGTAGCTTGTGAGGCCCTTGCCTCGCAACTTGAAATTGACTTCTCCTTGATCACATGCATGGTGTCAAGTGCATTGGGATCGGTGTGGTATCTGGATAGTGGCGCTTCCTTCCACATGAAGGGAGATAAAGAGATTTTCAATGACTTGGAGGAGAAAGATCTCAAAATACGTATAGAGATGGGCGACAATGGATGATACAATGCTACTGGCATTAGTACCATTACCTTTCAGAGAGAGTCAGGTAAACCATTTCAATCGAAATATGTTATGCATGTTCCAGGTCTAAAGAAAAACTTGGTCTCAGTCACAATGTTGGAGGACAGAGGCTATGACGTTGTTTTCAGCGATGGAAAAGCCTTCCTGCGACACAAAACAATGGGCCAAGTCAAGAAGATAGGGATTTGAGTTAAGAATCTCTACAATCTAGAGGTAGATGGTTCCACTACCATGATAGGCAAGGTAGAAAAAGTGGTGAGCTGAGATGAGGGTGAATTATGGCACAGGCAATTGGGCCATCTTCATCATGGAGCCTTGAAGATCATGCAACAAATATCTACTGGACTTCCAATGAGAACACTTGCTCGGTTAGATCATTGCAAGGGTTGCACCATGGGGAAGTATGTAAAGTCCACCTTTCATGAAAAGGAGAATCGTGCCTCGGTGATCTTGGAGAGAATTCACATAGACGTGTGTGGACCATTATTGGTTTCTTCAACAAAAAAACATAAGTATTATGTTATTTTTGTTGACGACGTTGTTGGCATATTTATAGACAGAAGATAGAGTATGAGTGTTTATCATTGATGGAAGGATCAATGAGAATATCAACACGATCAGTAGAGAAATGATAATGGCATGGAAATGGAAAGATAAATAGTGAAGAGAAACAGTGATTGTTGGATCCCATTCAGAATTCCCAATGACCGTCAGATATGAATTCAGATTAGAGGAGTGCGCAGTAGAAGAGAATGGATCTTGGGCATTAGATCTGAGCATAGGGCCCGACCATTGTTGGATCCAGGAGAACCTGCACGTTATTTAAAGTGCAAGGTGTAGTGGGCCTACAAAATCACGAAAGTAGGAGGACCGTCCATCTTCAACGAGGACACATGGTGAGCAATTGACATTTCACTGACTGGAAAGTCAAAGAAAGGAGGTTCTCTATCCTTTGAAATCGCGAAATCGCGAAATGTAAAACCGCAACTTAATTTGAGTCATTGATCAAAGGGATATCGTGGACCATTGATCAAGCATGATGAAGGCCCATGAAGTTGCGAAATTGCGATAAGATATTGACCATTGATCTAAGAGGGACATATGGTGAGGGATTAACATTTCGCTGAATGGAAATCCAAAGGAAGGAAATGTTCTAACCTTCCAACTCACGATATGAGAAATCGCGATAAGGTCTGGCCCATGGTCATAGACAAGGGCACGTCGTCAAAGGCTGGAGGAAGGAGTTAGCGTAGCTAGGATCCATTTCGAGTACTGGGAGTCAAGGATTCAAGGAGACTCACGAGAGAAATCCTGAAACGTGAGATTGCGATGAGATCTATACTGTCGGATCACTGGAGATATCGACCGTTGATCAGGCTCGATGAAGTGCATAAGGTTACAAAATACGAAACACCTTTTGGTGTAGGCTTTGGTCATAGCTGGTGGTCACAAGAAGAGAAGGATCCAGTCCATCTAAGATTCTTTTTTTTTTTCAGAGATTGCGACTTAAAGTGTCGAGAAGCCTCATCAAAAGAATTCTGAAATGCAAAATCGTGAAATCAAATTTTGTTCAGCACAAGGTCACAACCAATAGACATATGGGATAAAAGCAAGACCCCACACATTTAATCCAACGATGCTGGTTAATTGAGAATATGATCGAAGGGTTACTGTTGATATTCGCAATTCATTGATCAGTTACAATTCAGTTATCCAAACTGAATCATGGTTCTTGGATGGTTGGTGATTTAGTTGGTGAGGTGTTTCTGCTCGGGATGATTGGAGTTGTAACTATAGAGGTTTGGATGTATAAAGGCAAAATGTAGTGACTGGGCATGGTTGGATGTTCTGAAAGAAAAATGAGTTGAATTGTAAGAAAAATGAGTTGAAAAAAGGCAATCTCCCCTTCAAATGTTTTAACTATGGTAAGATAGGTCATTTTGCATTAAAGTGTCCTCGCCAGAAAAAGGATCAGAACTCTAATGATGAAAAGAAATACAAATTTAAGAAATATAGTAAAAAGAAAAGTTTGTGTGCAAACATTGACAACTCTTTAGAAGACATAGATAGTGATTCATCCTGTGAAGACAAAGTGAATGATTTTATGCTTATGGATATGGGAGATCTTGGTGATGAAAATTCAGGGGGTGAAATGGATGACGAAGAAGCTATGGTGGATATGGAAGGTGAATTAATCAGTGCTTTGGAAGAAATTGGCAGACTCAGATGTAAGAAGAGAAAACAAAAACGATTGTTGATGTAGTTTAAAATGAATGATAAAAAACCTGATGAAGGCTTTGCTCTACTAAAAGTGGAGTTAGAAGAGGCAAAGAAAATAGAATACATTCTGAAACAACAATTATTAGAGAAGAAAGCAAGGTGTGAAGCCTTAGAAGAAGAGATAGTAAAAACCAGAAAATAAATGGAGAAGTTTAAGGCATTGTATCACCAAAATCTGTCAAGTATTAAAGCCTCAGAAGAATTAACTTCCATTCTAAATCAACAAAGGAATCCAAAGTTGAAATCTAGCTTGGGCTATGAAGAAGGATCAAGTAGTGATCATCCAAGTAATACAGAACCCATCAAGTTTGTCAAATCTACAAACATTGACAACAACCACTCTATAGAAACAAAGAATGAAAATCAACCACCAAGAAGGAATGAAAGAAAAAGTACCAGAACCGAATATGTACGTCAGAGAAACTATCATCATGAAAGAAATCGACCTACTGAAAGAAGACACTCTTTTACCGGGTACAAATGATCTTTCTATGGATATTATTTTTTCTACTCTAACTTTGGTCACAAAGCTATAAATTGTTCTTTAAGATTTAGGTATGAGAAATCAAGTTTTTCAAAGAATAATTATCTGCCACCACAAATATTGAGATAGCCAAGCAACAAACAATCACATATTATAAGTCATGTGATGGCTGGGATAAGGACGCAGGTGAAACATAAAAACAATTATGAGCATAACAATCGTTATGATCTGTTATTCAGTGAACCAAAATGTTACAACTGCCATAATTATGGACATAAAGCTACAGACTGTTGCTTAAGGAACTATAAGCCATATCTGAATCCTACTACTCAAAACTTCAAGGTTTGGAAGAAGAAAGAAGATGACAAGTGTGGACTAGTGTTATAAACCTAAAGACAAAATAATCCCTGGTATATTGATAGTGGATGTTCCAAACATATGACTGGAGACAAAAGTAAGTTTCTAACTCTAAGTGAAAACAAATCAGGAAATGTAACTTTTGGAAATGATGCACTAGGAAAAATAAAAGGTAAAGGAATGGTAAGTCTGAGTAATGGAAAAGGAAAATCTCAAGATGTGTTATTTGTAGATGGTCTGAAACATAATCTTCTTAGTCTTAATCAAGTCTGTGACTGAGGATGTGAAGTGGCTTTTACTTCTAAAGATTGTAAAATAAAGTCTGTGAATTCAGGAAAGTTGGTTGCAAAAGGGATAAGAACATAAAACAATGTATATGTGTTAAAATAAGAAAAAGAAGAATGCCACTTAAGCAAGTATGATGAAAGATGGCTATGGCATATGAGACTTGGACATCTAAATTTTGATCATATAATCAAACTTAGAAACAATAGGGCAGTAAAGGATCTTCCAAAGATATCAAAGTCATATGATTCTGTTTGTAAACCATGTAAGTTAGGAAATCTTATTCGAACACAGTTCAAATCTAAAAACTTCCCTTCAACAGAAAAACCTCTCCAGATAGTACATATGGATTTATGTGGACCATCAATGAAAGAAGGTACATGAAAATAAAACTATTTTATGTTGATGATTGATGATTATTCTAGACTAACATGGGTTTCCTTTTTGAAAGAAAAATCTGAAGCACTTGAAAAATTCAAAGTGTTTAAAGCTCTAACTGAGAATCAAACAGGAAAAAGGTTGAAAACAGTAAGGTTTGATAGAGGAGGAGAGTTTCGTTCATGGAAATTCAAAGAGTTCTGTGATAAACATGGAATCAAATGAGAATACACTATTCCAAGGACTCCACAACAAAATGGAGTAGTTGAGAGGCATAATAGATCAATTCATCAGATGGAAAGATCAATGATGAATGAAAGGAATATACCTCAGACATATTGGGTGGAAGCAATTCATACAGCTATTCATATCCTTAACAAATCTCATCCCAGGCCACACAGTGAAAAGACTCCTTATGAACTATGGTTTGGAAGACCTGCTTCAATCAAGAATTTTAAAGTCTTTGGGAGTAAATGTTATATTAAGAACAATGATGAAAATAATGGAAAATATGATGACAGGGCTGATGAAGGTATCTTCTTAGGTTATGCTAAAAACAGTAAAGGGTATAGATGTTACAATAAGAGGCTGCATAAACTGGTTGATTGTATCGACATAAAATTTGATGAAGAAATCCCGGTCAGAAATGTAAGCAGTGTTGAACCAAGCACAAAAGATATAGTTGAAAATGAAGATGAACAGGTTCAAGGATCAGAAGGAGAAGAATCTGATTCAGATGAAGATACGAACACTCAGGCTGACACAAAACAACAGAAAGAAACAAAATCACCTCTCATAATTGTTAGAAAGAATCATCCTGAAAAACAGATAATTGGAGATATAGATAAAGGAGTCCAGACAAGAAGAAATTGATTAAAGACTCAAAACAATCTTATGTTTCATTTCTATCTGTGATTGAACCTAAATTTTTTTATGAAGCCATCCAACATGATGATTGGATTAGGGCTATGAATGAAGAGCTTGATCAAATTGAGAAGAACAATACTTGGGAGCTTGTTCATAGACGTGAAGATAAGAATGTAATAGGTTCCAAATGAGTGTTCAAGAATAGAATGAATGAAAAAGGACAAGTTGTTAGAAATAAAGCCAGATTAGTCTGTAAAGGGTATGCACAAGTTGAAGGTCAGGACTTTGATGAAACTTTTGCACCATTGGAAAAATTGGAAGCCATCTAAATGTTTCTTGCATATTCATGTCATAAAAAATTTAAAGTATATCAGATGGATGTTAAATCAACATTTCTTAATGGAGATCTAGAGGAAGAAGTATATATGGAGCAATCTGAAGGATTATCATTGACAGATAACCTTGATTTTGTTTGCAAGTTGAAGAAGGATTTATATGGATTGAAACAAAAACCACGAGCTTGGTATTATAGACTGGACAATTTTTTACAAGACAAAGGATTCAAGAAATGTATTCTTGATAGCAATCTCTACATAAAGTCTGAAGGTGATGATTTACTAGTTGTTTTGGTTTATGTAGATGACATTATTTTTGGCTGTACTAATGATTCCTCTATTTATTGTTTTTCTAGCTCTATGCAAACAGAGTTTGAGATGTCCATGATAGGATAATTGTCATATTTTATTGGCTTACAAGTAAAACAGAGTTCTGCAGGAATATTTATCTCTCAAGAAAAATATTTGAAAGAGATGTTGAAGAAATTTCAGATGGAGGATTCTTCTCTTGTTAGTACACCTATGGTGGACAGTTGTAAGCTCAATAAAGATGATATTTCACCTGATGTTGATCAAAGAACATATCGATCAATGATAGATAGTATTATGTACATCACAACATCCCATCCTGATATAATGCAAGTTGTTGGAATGGTAGGTCGTTATCAGTGATCAGAATATGGACCAGGGGTCAAAAATTTGCTCAATTTTCAAAGTGCTCGGAATGCGACGAAAATGGTGCCATTGCGTCCGTCTCGTTCTCCTGATTCCGGCGGTATATTTATTTTCGCAAACGGAGTCTGTATGGAGAAGTTATCACGATCTGTTCGCCGAGCCAAACAGGTAAAAAAGAGGATGCTGACTGGGCAGGCCGTACAGCTGACGTGGCATGATGGGACACACGTGGAAGCTGATGTGGTGACCCTGTTGACGTGGCGAGTTGTGATTGGTTAACTACTGGACGAGTTGTTTGTTGACACGTGGTAGTTCATTGTCGAATAGTTTGGTGCCACGTGGCCCAATCCAGGGCTACCATGTGGCACCCTGGGTTTGACTATTTGGTTTGTTTACTAAACATTTATGGAGGTCGTGGGGTTCGACCCCTGGACCTCCCAACATTACAATGCTTTCACAAACCTCCACTAACCGGTAGCCCGCCCTTTGATTCTTGATATGTACATGGGTGTGTATGTATTTAAATTGCATTTTTGTATAGTGTGGCGGGGGTTCGGGCCGGGGCTTAGCCCCGACCCGTGGTCCCATACATTTGCCATATGACCAATCCATTTATCGAAAGGCGCACGGAGTATTTAGGTTAACCAACGGTTCCATTTACCATATGCCGGTTGTAATATATTTGCGCGGAATGTGTTACACAGGGAGCTAGCCCATGGTCGAGTGATTGACTACATATGACCGTATATATAAACCTTTTGCGTGGGAGGTTACAACAGGGTTCACCACACGGTTACATTTGCAATAAACATGACTGTTAACATGTGACCAATAGGTGTAATGGGCGCGTTTGGTGGTGCGTGCGGATTTTAATTTTGGGTTTTGTTTTAGGCCCACGGTTGCATTACAGTTGGCATATGACCCAACATATGTAAAGTCCTGACCGATTGGCGCACGCACTTACATTGTGTGTTATATATAAACCAATGTTAAAACCATATATATTGTTTGCGCGCGGTTATTATAACATTGTTTTAATAATGCGCGGGGTATGTGTGTTTAAACCCAGTTTTAACATAAACTATTGTTTATGCACGCAGTTTAAGAGTTGGTTTTCAACGGATTGAACGACAACCCGCCATGTGGCGTGGCTTTATTTGTTTACAAACAGTTAGCCCCGAAATTGCACTGGGACGTGGCCATATGGCCCCCCATGCGCCCAACACCTCCGACTTGGAGGGCTTTAGTTTCGTTAACCGTTCGACAAATTGGCGTGTTTTGCGGGATGCGCATGGGTGTTGTGTTTAGGCACCGAAAACACCTAGAAGCCAGGTTCACTTTCCGACAGGTGCAGAATGGCGAACCAGTAACAGAGCTAAAGGAGAAAAATGGTAGAATGCATAACTTCTTGAGTTTTTGACCAAATCAGGTGCTGTAAAAGCCCAGCTAGGGGTTTTTGGATGTTCTGAGCCCATTGGTGATGTTTTCACAGGCATTTGGAGACTTCTAATGTAGGTTTTTAACCATTGAAGTATGAGGAAGCTCTAGGGAGCCTTAAAACTCTCATTGTTTGAGGCATTGCTCAGATGATCACATATCCATTTTCTGAGACTGAATAGTCATTTTTGACTGATTATTGTGCTCTGAACACATTGGGATAGATTTCAGATCCATTGGAGGACTTCTACAGGTATTTTTTCTCCATTGAAGCTCAGGGAAGCTAGGAGGTCACATGTAGAAGAGGTCATTGCTGGATGAGACAAGATCCATTTTCAGAGTTCTAATAGTCAAATTTGGGGTTTTTATGTATTCTGAATCCAATGGTACAGTTTGTAAATCCATTGGAGTTGAGAAGCAGCTTGTAGAGATAATTTGACAAACTAATTCCAAAGAGCCAAGTCCATTGAAGGAGGCTCAAGGAGATGTAGCCCAGAGAGGGGTGAACTCCTTTATCATCTTGCTATTGTTGTGAGTTTTCTGTGTTATTTGCTACACTTTACATTGTTGTATATTGGTTTATGACACACAATTAATATTTTAAAAGAACATTCCTCACACATGCACATTCAAAAGGAAGAAGCATAAACTAAACACATAAACCCTCTTGCACATTTTAAACACATGAAGCAAGGTCCTGTTAAGGTTTATTTTATTGAGGTAGAGGGTGCTTGCATAACAGAACAAGTCAGCCTTCTATTTTCAGATCAATCAATCTACTCCTAAACAAAGTCATTTGGTAGCTATCACAAGGATATTCAAATACTTTAAGGGAACAATGACTTATGGTCTGTGGTATCCATGAAATTAGAATTTTCATCTAACTGCTTATTCAGATGCAGATTGGGAAAATTGTGTGGATGAGAGAAAGAGCACCAGTGGAGGTGCATTCTTCTTGGGTGACTCGTTGGTAGCATGGATTAGTAAGAAGCAGAGATCTATTTCCTTTCAACTACAGAAGCAAGGTACATTGTTGTTGCTACTTGTTGCACTCCGATTTTATGGATGATTCAAACTCTTGCAGATTTGAAGGTAAATTATATTGATCCGATTACGATTCACTATGATAACACTAGTGCCATTAATGTCTCCAAGAACCCTGTTATTCACTCCAAGACTAAGCATATCCCAATAAAATACCATTTTCTCAGGGAACAAGTTACAAACAAAGTTGTTCAGCTGAATTATATTCCTTCCATAGAACAGATAGTTGATATATTTACTAAAACGTTAGCAGCGACTCCTTTTGAATATCTTCGTCAAAAGTTGGGGGTTATAACCTCTTTTGTATAATATGTTCACCTGGTCAGGGGGAGTACTTATTGAATATTTGTTGTATTTATAAGCTACTCATAGTTGACAGGGGGAGTATGTACTGTAACATCTCAGGGGGAGCATGTTTCTTCTTTGACATTGATGTCAAAGGGGGAGAAAGTGTGGTAATCTCAAGGATGCTACAGTGGTATAGCTGGATGTTCTTCAAGATTTCCATCAATGCCAAAGGGGGAGATTGTTGGCATATTTACAAACATAAGACAGAGTATGCATGTTTGTCATTGATGGCAGGATCAGTGCGAAGATCAACACGATCAACAGAGAAGCGATAATGGCATGGAAATGTCAAGGCATGGAAATGGAAATATCAACACTGAAGAGAAACAGTGATCGTTGGATCCCATTCAGAATTCCTGATGACTGTTAGATATGAATTCAGATAGGAGGAGCACACAGTAGAAGATAATGGATATCGGGTGTTAGATCCGAGCACGGGGCCCAACCGTCATTGGATCTAGGAGAACATGCTCATTCTTTAAAGTGCAAGGTGTAGCGGGCCTACAAAATCCTAAAAGTAGGATGACCGTACATTTTCAAGGAGGACACATGGAGAGCGATTGACATTTCACTGAGGACCATACATTTTCAAGGAGCTGCTCTATCCTTTGAAATCACGAAATCGTGAAATGCGAAACCACCACTTAATCTAAGTTGTTGATCAAAGGGAGATCGTGGACCGTTGATTAGGCATGACGAAGGCTCGTGAAGTTGTGAAATCATGATAAGATATTGATCGTTGATCCAAGAGGGACATGTGGTGAGGGATTAACATTTTGCTAACTGGAAAGTCAAAGGAAGGAAATTCTCTAACCGTCCAACTCACGATATGTGAAATCAAGATAAGGTCTAGCCCGTGGTCATAGAAAAGGGCACATCGTTAAAGGAGTCAAGGAGTCAAGGAGACTCACAAGAGAAATCCCAAAACATGAGATCACGATGAGATCTGGACCTTCGGATCAATGGAGATATCGACCATTGATTAGGTTCGATGAAGTGCATAAGTTTGCGAAATATGAAACGCCTTTTGGTGTAGGGTTTGGTCACAACCGGTGGTCACGAGAAGGGAAGGAGCCAGTCCAACTAAGCTTCTTCCTTTTTGGGGGGGTTTTGGAGATCACGACTTAAAGTGTCGAGAAGCCTCATCACAAGAATTCCAAAATGAAAAATCATGAAATCAACTTATATTCAGCGCAAGGTCACAACCAATAGACATATGGGATAAAAGAGAGACCCCACTCATTTAATCCAATGGTGCTGGTTAATTGAGAATATGATCGAAGGGCTACTGTTGATCTTCACAATTCATTGATCAGTTATGATTTAGTTAGCCAAATTGAATCATGGTTCTTGGAGGGTTGGCAATTTAGTTGGTGAGGCGTTTCTGTCCGGGATGATTGGAGTTGTAACTGCAGAGGTTTGGATGTATAAAGGTGAAATGTAGTGACTGGGCATGGTTGGTTGTTTTGAAAGAAAAATGATTTGAACTGTAAGTGATCCGGATTTTATGAGCAGAACGAAATGAATACAGATTATTAATAGGTGCTTAACACAAAAATAACAGAGATACAGTAAAACTGGTTTTCTATTAAATAACGAAATAAGC
>JZKD02S0085670.1:81506-98853 GCA_000966675.3 Picea glauca | reverse complement strand
CCCTCATCAGGACGTTTTGGCAGAGATTTGACCTATGGGGATCAGCCCCTTGCAGATGGGACGATGGCCTTGATGGATAGGACGCCACCCAGGACTAGTTGGACGTTTTCTGGAGTAGATGGCAGTGTGTTGGGCTTGTTTGGCACACATAGCAGGTTGCAGGAGCCCTAGAGGGGCTAACGTCTAGCTTGCTGGATGATGATTATGCCCTGAAAGGGCCAACGTCTCCCCTATACGGGCCTGACGTCTCCATTTTTTGCTCACTTTTGGCATTTTTAGCATGTAATGTGACAAATAATTGAATAATGTAAAGTCAGCCTTGTCGGCTGTTTTTAATGACCTAATTGTTAATTAAAGGTCATAGAGATCATATATATTGAGGACGTTTTACCCGCATTTGAACATAACAACTTGCTCTCTTGTGAGAGTGACTCTTTTCATCTTTTGTCTTGGATATTTTCTCTTGGCGTGAGGCGCTACACTTGAGGAGGATCATTTTTGGCATGCATATGGTGTTTTTGTCATTGGAAGGTTTACAACTAGGGTTTGATAAGCTCTTTCATGAATTTGTAAGTGTTTTCTTCATCAAAACTTCTTGATTGAATGGTTGTTGATTAAATATCTTGCATGAATAGTTACATTGTTATTATAATGCTTAATCACTGAAACCCTAGGGACCCAACACACAAGTAGGTCGTGGCTTCATGTCCCCATGACAAAAACTAGTTTAGCCATTGATTAAAGAAGGTTTATCCTAGCCATAGCTACACTAACCATTCTTTTTTCTGAGTTAGTTTTGGATACAAGTTGAAAAAAGAGGACTTCCTAGGCCTAATTGAGTTTACACCTAGGGTTTGGACTCTTAGGGTTTGAAAAACCTTGTCCCCAAGCAACACTTTTCATCCCTATACTTGTATTTTAAAGCTAGCCGTTTTGCCAAAGAGTTCTAAGGAAAGAGGGAGGAGCATGAGGCCTAGCTTTAGCTACCCCGGAATGAACCTCCTCCCCTTAGGGTTTTGACTTGGTGCCTTGCCATAGCAACACCATCAAGCCTAACTCTCCCGTCCTTAGATTTAGATTCTCCCAAGCCATTAGCCTTACTCCTTAACTCCATAATACCCAAGGCACTGGTCTTAAGCTACAACATTGAGTCTTTGATGTTCAAACAAATCTTTCAAACTCTCTTGATTTGAAACCCTAACTAACCTAGCGTCTAGAACTAACCCTAATAGTGATGACATCTTGCCTTATTTAGACTTGTGTTTGGACTAAAAGTTGCGGATGATTCATCTCTTTGTAGCCATGGAGGTTTCAAGTTTTTTCATTGGCTGATTTGTTAAAACGTTCACCTCCTTGACTAGCTAACCCTAACCCTAAAAACAACAACATTATAGGTGACGTCATACTTGTCTAAAACCCTAGCTTGGTTTAAAACGTTTTGACATTTGTCACCTGATTTGATAGGCTTTGAGTTGTTGATCACATCCATAAGCTTGTTTGACAAAACGTTCCACTCTTTGTCTTTCAAAATTAACTTGATTTTAGGGCCGACGTCACCTTTTGTATCAGCAGAAATATTAATGACGTCAAGCCTCTTTCAGCCACTATTTAAGTGTGAAACATTGTGATTTGGTTGGCATTTGAGGTATAGATTATTTTCCTTGGTTTAATGTGCAAAACGTTCACTTTTTTCCCTCCAAAATTGACCAAATATTAGGGTTGACGTCACCCTAATTCTGCAATTGTGACGCAGCAAACATATTTATGTATGAGCAGATTTATGACCTTTATTGCATTGTGATAATACAAGGTTGTGATTTTATGCATTGAATGCAAATGTCTTTGTGTATTTATTCAAGAAGTGACACTAATATAAGATTTATTTGCAATCATTGACTTCGTCAATAATTACATATATTATTGCTCATATGTATTTAAGATAGTCATTGATATTTGAAGTACTAACCACTGCAGCACATTCTTTAGTTTCATTTGCCTTGTTTCACATACAAGTTCCATTCAGTGGAAGATCTTCTCTGTGACTATCCTTTCGGCAGTAGTCTGTGAAGGGAAAGCTTACTTTGACTTTTGAAACCTTAAAACCTTGACCCTTTGCCTTCGAAACCCCTGACTACTAGGGACGTCTCCCTTGTTTTTAGCCACCCTAAATAGAAATATCCCCCCATCGAGGTGATAGTGGGTGGGGAAGCTCCTGTTACACCAGTTTGAAGCCCTGACTCAAGCTACCTAAACCCTTCCTACAAACTGTGCGATAACATGCCTTATTCTATTTTATTGAAAGGCCTTATTAATATATACCTTTATTACATCCGAATATATTGTTCTACTTATGTGCAGGTTAGGACCCTAACAATGTACAAAACTTAAAAGACTGCCTATCATTTCGAGGAAGAATAGGTTTTCTCCCTTTATGGGTTTCCTCGTGAAAATTTGTCTCTGTGTATATCTTATGTGTGACTGATGCTCATTATTTATGTTGTCCATATGTCATATAATATTGATGGTCACTTGGAGAAAGATTAAAAATGATTTAATAGACTTAAAATTGTTTAAGCATAGTAACAAATGATTCACCCCCCCTCTTAGTTGTCTTAGTAATTTCAACAGACTTTTCTCGTAAATGCTGGATCTTCTTCATGCAGAAGAAGGATAAAAAATTCTCAAAGTTCTGTGAGTTTAAAGCACTGGTGGAGAAAGAGTCGGGGAAGCAAGTGAAGTCTCTGAGGAGAGAAAATGGTGGAGAATACATTCTAATGAATTCAAATACTTCTGCAACAAAAAAGGAATTCGAAGAGAATTCATAGCGCCTCATAACCCACAACAAAATGGGGTCACAGAGAGGAATAATAGAACAATCATGGGTGCATCACGAGGGATGTTGCATGATCAGGGCCTACCAATGCATTTGTGGGTGGAAGCATGCAATATTGTGGTTTAAGTGCAAAAACGTTGTCCTCATAGAGTACTTGGCATGAGTACACTTGAAGAAGCTTTCACTGGTAAGAAACCTGATGTTTCTCATTTTAATATTTTTGGCTCATCTGTTTATGTGCATGTGACCAAGGATGCCAGGAAGAAGCTGGAACTAACTGTTGAAGTTGGGATATTTGTGGGGTACATAGAAACACCCCATAATTATCGTGTGTATTTTCCTAATAGTAAGATGACTATTATGGAAGGGATATAAAATTTGATGAGGGGAAAGCCATGTGGTTGTCGCTTGAGAGGGAGCTAGACTTGCATGCAAAGGAGGAACTGTTGGTTCCCAAAGATGAGTCTCAAGATGTGGATCAACCACATGAGGAGGAAGACAGTAAAGCAGAGCCATTCATCATAAATGGCAGGAAGTGTGCCACATAAGCTAATAGATTGAGACTAGATGTTGCACAGAATGTAGGAGCCCCTACTTCACAGAGCAGACAGAGACAGTCTTCTGATCGATTTACTGGATACATGGCTCTCATGAGAAAATGTATTGTGACTGAGCCATCTTCCTTTTAGGAAGCAGTGCAGGATCCCACTTGGGTTGATGCAATGGTGGAGGAGTATGACTCCATTGTCAAAAATAGTGCATGGAAAATTGTCCCAAGACTGGTCGACAAATCAGTGGTAGGTTCGAGATGGATCTACAAGGTAAAGAAAGTTGTTGATGGGAGTGTGGAGAAATACAAGGCCAGGTTTGTGGCTCGGGGCTTCTCACAGATCGAGGGGATAGATTATGATGAGACCTTTGCCCCTGTCACAAGGTACTCTTCCATAAGATCCATTTTTCCACTCTCAGCGTAGATGGGTTGGCACATTCATCAGATGGATGTAAAAACTACATTTCTCAATGGGATCATTGAGGAAGAAGTGTACATAGAGAAGCCTGAAGGATTTGAGATCTTCAATGGTGAGTTGCATGTGTGTCGACTCAAAAGAGCGATGTATGGGCTAAAGCAAGCACCCTGTGCTTGGTACACACGGATAGACATCTATTTCACGGGACTGGGCTTCACAAAAAGTGAAGAGGATGCAAACCTATACCAAATTGTGGTGGAGGGTAATATTTTAATCATTGCTCTTTATGTTGATGATTTAATACTAACTGGTGATGAGAAGCTAATACACTCATGCAAGGAGGACCTTGCAAAGGAGCTTGAGATGAAGGATATGGACCTCCTTCATTATTTCCTTTGATTGGAAATATGGTAGCGAGATGGTGAAATTTTTGTGTCTCAAGGCAAGTATGAAAGGGAGATACTGGGTAAGTTTCACATGGAGGGCTGCAAACCCATGGATACTCGTCTTCCAGGAAATTGGAGGAAAGAGGATGCTATTGTCTATCGATAGTTAGTGGGTTCGCTAATGTATCTAGTGAACATGAGACCAGACATTTGCTATGTGGTTAACTAGCTGAGTCAAGCAATGGTTAAGCCTACCAAGCTCTTTTGGAAGGTGGGTAAGAATGTCCTGAGATACCTGAGGGGCACATCTGAGTATGGCTTATGGTACAGACAGACGGATGAGGTGAAGTTGCATGACTTCATGGATGCAAATTGGGCAGGAAAACCAACGGACAGAAAGAGCACATCATGGGGGATCTTTTGTATCGGATCTACAATTATTTCTTGGCACAGTAGAAAACAAATATCTGTGGCACTTAGTTCAGTGGAAGTGGAATACATGGCAGTGAGTCAAGCTGCATGTGAGGCTATCTGGATAAGAAACATCTTGGTTGGTTTGTTTGGTTCTCATTTAGATCCGACAATGATTCATTGTGATAATCAGAGTTGCATTAAACTCTCGATTAATCCTATGTTTCATGATAGATCTAAGCATATAGATATTTGGTATCATCATATCAGAGATTGTGTGCAGCGGAAGATCATGTTTCTTCAATAAATTCCTATGGAATATCAGGATGAAGACATTATGACAAAGGCACTCACTGGGAGAAAATTCGAATACCATAGAGACGGGATATGGGTGAAGGATAATCCCTTTCTTGTTGAGAGGGAGTGTTGAGATTCAACAAGAAGATCCTAGTGAAAATTATGCACCTACACTAGGATGGAGCCTCAGGCTATTTTTAGGTGGAAGTCTATTTCTAGATGATGAGCAAATTCTATTTATAGATGATGTCTATTTATAGATGGTGAGAAAATTCTATTTATAGATGTATGTCGACTATTATTATCCCTTAATAATAGTTGGACAATAAATAATTAGTATATTCTTAATGAGCACTTGGAAATAGTTAACTGAAATGGAAAATCAGTTAGTTATAGGAAATTCGAGTTCAAAGGTTGACTGGTGGGACATGGAAGTCGAATTAGTTGTAACTAAGTGAATTGAAGTTGCAATAGAGTTATAAGTGTAGTTATGTGAGTTGTAAAGTAGTTTAAATCAATTAAGTGAGTTAAGATCAGTTGTACTAGTTGTAACTGAACTTAAACTTGTGAGAGATCAGTGAATTAATTATTAATTAATTCACAATCAGTGGTCTCACATGCAACTGAAGATTTACCATTGTTAACTACATGCATGTCAGATCCAGTGGAGACCCAGTTGAGATAATAGGTGAAAGGGATAGTTTGGCTATCAGTTGTGATTTCAGTGAAGTGCACTCATGGAATAACACACACATTGGATGTGCCCATGAGTAATGCACAACCTAGGTAAGAGTAATTCGAATCATTTTCAGGTTTTCCATTAGCAGGGATTGCGTAGAGGAGGCAGGCTGTCTGGAGGCAGAGAATTTGCACATGTATTTGTTGATTTTTGTATGACAGTGTGAGACGATTGTATTGTACTGAGAGCTCTTGGATTAGAGTTTTGTATGAGATTGTTTCATGATCCATGATATACATAATATATGATAGTGGGGTTTTTAGCTTTATGATTTCCCGGTAAAACATCTGTGTTATGTGCGATAGATCCTTCTTCTTGATATTGCAATTGGTGATCGTGTTTTAAATTCCACAAGAATATTAGTAGAAGTGATTTTGTATTTAACAGTGGCATATAATTGTTATATCGGGAGAATCCAGGCAATACATAATTTGTATTAAAATTTCTACACTTATTCCCCCATCACTCTTTCTTCATGGTTGGTCTACACATAGTGATGAGATTTTATTAATGATGTATTATTTACATTTACAAAATTAGGCTCCATGGCCTTCAACATCTAGGCTCTCCAGCCTAATAAACACATAAGCTTCCCAACTTATGAACACTTGGCTCACTAGTCTATAACATCATTACAATTCAACATGTGCTCAGCCTTGGGGTATTACAATCCCCTCCCCTTATTTATGCATTGTCCTTAGTGCATCTTACTTACATAATATCAACAAAATTTCATAAATATTCAAAACGATGCGGTTATTATGCCCACATAGAATCTCCATGCTCCCAAGTGGCATCCTCAGGACCATACCAAGTCCATTGGACCTTTACAAGCTCTATGGATTGATTCTAGAGTTGTTTGATTTTCTGATACAGAATGTGTACCAGATGCACTTGAAAATTGCTTTCTTGCTCCACCTGAATCACATTCCAATCAATAACATGATTAGCATCAAGTATATACTTATTTAGCAATGATGCATGGAATACATTATGAATATTCATGGATGCGGGTAATGCAAGCATATAAGCTACTAGATCAATCCTCTCTAGGATTTCAAATGGCCCACAATATCTAGCTGCCAACTTGGAATAGTTTCCCAAATTCATGGAACTTCTGTTGGATTTCACCTTCAAGAAAACATGATCACCCACTTTAAATTCCCTGTGAGTTTTGTTCTTCTCAGCATAGATTTTCTGCCTGTCTTGGGTAGCCTTTAAATTCTGTTTAATCTTCAGCATTTTCCCTACCATTTCTTTGAGCAACTCTGGCCCAATCACTGCTCTATCAGCTAGGTTTTCCTAGCTTACTGGTGTGTTGCACTTTCTTCCATGAAGTGCCTCAAATGGGCTCATATTCATTGATGCCTGATACCCATTGTTGTATGCAAATTCTACCAAGTGTAGATAATCTTCGCATTTAGATGGTTTTTCCATCACATACATCCTTATCATATCCTCTATCACTTGGTTCACTCTTTCTGTTTTCTCATCAAACTCAAGATGATCGGTTGTGATGAAGTTCAAATTTGTTCTGAACCCTTTGAATAACCCCTTCCAGAACTTTGAGGTAAGATTTGGGTCTCTATTAGATACAATTGTCTTGGGCATGCCATGCAAGCATGTTACTTCCCTCATATAAATATCAACGACATTGGTTGCCTTTTGAGTAACCTTTGTAGGAATGAAATGGGCATCTTTAGTAAGCTTGTCCACCACCACCATGATTGCATCATGCTTCTTGCTTGTTTTGGGCAATTTCATGATGAAATCCACTGTCACCACTTTCCACTTCCACTCAGGAATGGGCAATGGTTGTAGCAACCCAGGTGGGTGTCTATGCTCAACCTTGACCTTTTGACACTCCATACATTTAGCAATGTACTATGCAATCTCCCTCTTCATGTCTGGCCAATATTATTGGCTCTTGACTGCTGCCACTATTTTCTGATATCTTGGGTGCCCAACATAAGGCACATTATGCATCTCTTCCAATATTATGCTCCTAAATTCATGAGAATTGGGCACATAAATTATGTTCCTGTATAAGAGAACTCCTTCATTTCCCAATTTAAAATCTTCATCCTTCTGCTGCATTTTTCCTTGCTACAATTTTGTTACCAACTCCATGTAATGAAAATCTGCTTTTGCAGCCTCAGATATTATGCCTTTAATATCAGTTTGACACATGTTAATGGTTGTAGAATGCAGTTCATGCACTCTCCTTCTGAGTGCATCAGCCATTTTGTTCTCTTTTCCTTTAATGCGCTTGATGTCAAAGTCATATTCACAGAGGAATTCCAACCATCTGTGCTACCTGGAATTTAAAGTTGGATGATCAAACAAATATTTCAGTCCATTATGGTCTGTCCTCAGTTCAAACCTCTTTCCCATGAGGTAGTGCCTCCACTTTTTCAAGGCGTGAACTATGGCTTCCAACTCCAAATCATAGCCTTCCATGCTCTTTTAATTTTCTTGATTCAAAAAAAATTACAAACCCATTCTGACCGAGGACTCCACCAAGTCCTTCTTTTCATGCATCAGTGAAAACCACAAAATATTCATTCGGATAAATAGTCATCAGAATTGGAGCACTGGTTAACAACTGCTTCAATTGTTGGAAGCTCTTTTCACATTTTGTTGTCAATTGAAACTTCACCCCCTTTCTTTGGAAGAAAGTGATTGGGTGAGTGATCCTTGAAAACCCTACAATGAACCTTTTGTAGTAGCCAGCTAGACCCATGAAGGATCTAAATTCTGTCACATTCTTAGGTGTTTTCCACCCTTTAATGGATTCAATCTTTTCGGGGTCCACTTTTATTCCTTCTTCGGATATTATATGCCCCAAATAGTGAATTTGATTTTGATATAATGAGAACTTGCTCAATTTGGCATACAACTGGTGCTCTCTTAGCACCTGTAACACCATCCTCAAGTGTTTCTCATGCTCTTCTTTTGACCTTGGATATACAAGGATGTCATCCAAAAAGACAATGAAAAACTTGTCTAAATTTTCTCGGAAAACACCATTCATTAAGCACATAAAAAAGGTTGGCACATTTGATAATCTGAATCACACCACTGTGAATTCATAATGACCGTACATTGTCCTGAATGCAGTCTTTCTGATGTATTCATATCTGATCCTTACTTGATGGTATTTGTAACACCATGTTCCCCCCAGTCTATAAATATAACTTTATTGGCCAGGAACTATGGAAAACTCAAAGTGTGAATGTTTGATTTGATGGACCTTTGTATAAAAGGTCGATGAATGTAAATACTATTATTTTAATAGATAATGGAAATGTGTTGCATAACTATTTATAAGGGGATGTGCTAAGAGATACCACAATTTCTAATGAAAAGGTGGTGGAGGGGACCCGGAATGGTTGCATTAACCTCCACTGAACTAGTACTATGCTGGTTTTAATTGCTCAAAATCAAAACAACCCTCTGAACCAAAATGAATTATAGTCAGTATGGTACGTGGGAAGACCTCCTCAAGAGTTAATGAGGGGATGGGGTAGACCTCCCATCTGTAAGGCTTCCAAACCTAACCACGGACTGGCGATTCGAGCCACACACAATCTTTCCTAGGAAGGCAAGAAAGGAGGCGTGGTGTGGGCAGAGAGGACCTGTGAAAGATGCAGAGATGAGAGTGGAAAGTCTCAGGTCCGAGGAAGGATTGAAAGTGAAAAGTGAGTTTTGATCATAGGGAATAGAGATCGAGTCAAGAGAAGGAGAGTAACCTTCATCTTCGTCTATTACTGTATAGGGAGAAGGAGAGTAACATTCGTCCCTAACTTCCATTGAGTCGAAGGTGAGAGATTGAATCTCAAAGAATCGTGTCCTAAGCTTAGGGGTGGCCAATGATAAATCCATCAGGAGTGACTTAGCCTATGGTTGGGTGGAAACGAGCACCCCTCTCAGCAGTCACATCGCGCCTTATGGTTCTGATAAGTGTTTTAATGCCTTGTGCTTTGAATTGGAAATAATGAATGCATGCTTGTATTTATATGCCTAAAATGGTTTATGTACTGAATGATTAAATCATAAGTATGTGTTCGTTCCTTAATAAATTTCATATCTTCTTGATTTCCTTATGCACTAGTTTAATTCCTCAAAAGCACTTTCCCAGAGGATTTCATCACCGTCCTAGAGTCGCATGAGTACTTCTTGATTGCGAAGGTTGAACCCAACAATCACTGCGAGGACGAAGTCCAATAAGCTCAGGAGAGGTAGTGCATGTATGCACCGAGTCTCTACAAGGTGGGCAGAGACCAAGACCATATGAAGTCCTAAAGTTGAGGAATGAACGTAAGGAGTTCCTGGAAGAACAATTCCAAGCGTTACATTCAAGAGAAAGAGTGCAAAACCCTTAATCCTTTTAGAGCCAATGAAACTCAGGAAGAATAGTGAGGTTCAAGTATCGAAAGGGAATATCCTTTCATTTAGAAGATGAACGGATGAGATCCGTTCATGAGGACCTAGGGTCTATCGAGACCGTTAGATTTGGAGAAGGGGCGCAAGTGTTAACGCATCGACTCCTTCAGTATTCACAAGATCACACATCAGGAGATTCACACGTTAGCACAAATAAATTCCTGAAACCTGAAATTATGACTTTCTCTAGACCGTAGATCTAAGGATCTATCGGGACCCTCCTTAACCATCGTATTGGCGAGATCGGGGATTCACACATCAATAGATTCGCCTGTTGGCATGACTAAACTCCCGAAACCCAAAATTGCGACGTGCTCTGGACCGTAGATCTAAGGATCTATAGGGACCCTCCTTGACAGTCAGATTGGCGAGATCGAGGATTCTCACATTGAGAGATTCACACGTTAGCATGAATAAACTGTCGATACCCGAAGTTGTGATGTGCTCTGAACCGTTGGATCAAGGAAGGTCATGGATCGTCGATCTGAAGCAAGTAGATTAACGTAAGAGTATGTGGGAATTCAAAATTCCCTAGGAACCAAGTTCAGAAGAGATAAGCACCTTTTTGGAGCACATATGAGGTCCAAGAGGTGAACTTGTCTCAAGTTCATAAGCTTAGGAGGGAAAGTGGAAGTCGAGAACCATACATCAGGGCTCACATGAAGTAAATCGAAGGTAGAGACCTTTGAAACATCTATCTTCCCAATCATGGAAGAAAAGGAAAGCTCAGGAGGATGAGCTACAGTGATCATTGGATCGATCATCATGAAAGATCTCAACTGTCAGATCATAGTCCAGACAATGAGGAGTAAGCGTAGAAGAGAAAAAATCTCAGTTGTTTGGTCTGAGTGTAAAAGAATCGTGGCTACCCAATCAAGGTAAAGTGCACTAATGATAATCCTTGAGGGTACATGAGAGGACCATGGTTCCAAAGTCCTGAAATCATTAGAACTATCCATCCAGGAGGACACGTGGTGAGAGATCATCATTTCTCTGACTCCCAACTCACGGAAGTCAAAGGGTGGACTTGTGAGAATTCGCAAAAATTGAAATTGTGATTTGATCTGAGCCGTTAAATCATGGGGAGTTGTGAGTCATCGATCTGACGCATGAAAATATCGGGAAATTGAGAATCGAGAGAACAGAGGTGAACCAAACTCCAAAGTTGCAAAACATGAAATTGTGACTTGATTGCAGTCGTCGATCGAAGGAATATCATGGACCATAGATCTAGTCCTATCGGGACTCTGCAACTCAAAAATCTGGGAGTAAGAGTTCTGGGGACTTGAAAAACGCAAAATCATGATTTGATCTGAGTCGTTGGATTGAGGAGAGATCTAGGTTGTTGACTCATTTTGAGGGAAGGACGAGAAAGTGAACATCGTAAGACGTGAAGTCGCGAAACACAGAATCGCGACGCACCTTTCGATTTGGTGACTGGTCACAGCCTTGGTCACATAAAGGAAGGGGATTAACCAGGAGAGCTAGTGCCTACATATGCTAAAGCTTAAATGCATTAGGGAGAAATCCATGAGTTCCATATAACATGTGCTTTAAAGGAAAGAGGGCAAGTTAAGTGGATTTGAGGTTCTTCCCTGACTTCCATTGACTAGGATTAGAGACCATGAATGGAGAAATCGACTAATTGAGGAAAAATAAATTATTTATTTATTTTTTCCCCATCATGGGTGTGTTGAAAATTGGTATCAGAGCATGGTTACAACACTTAACCTGCTTGGGCTCACGGATGATTCACTTAAAAACTCTATTTGGATTACTTTTAAAAGAACGACACTCTACCTTACCTCTTTCTTAAAAATTCTGATTTAAAAATGTTATTAAAGAAAATAATGAAATTTTCTACTGTGTGTATGTATTTAAGACATTGAGCCATGTATTGTTCATAAAATAATAGATTTCTAGCTAACAATAAGTGTTTTTGGCAACACTCGAGCATTCAATGAATCAAGAGAAAACTCCAAGACTAAAGGATGGTGACGTGTCATGAAGTGGGGAATGGCTCCCACAATAAAGATGAAGAATGTGATGAAATGAGGGTGGTGGAAACCCCTCTAGATATGGCTTAAACTATAAGGAGTCTCAGGGCTGAGTTACAGAGTTTCAAGGCTGACAATGAGAGATTGATAAAAGATCAAGAGAAACAAATAGAAATTAATGCATTCTTTCTACAAATCTTATCCGACATACAGAGGCAACTTCAGCATGAACTTGCAACCCGTCATGCAGATCGACAACAAGAGAAGAGAAGTCAGAGTCCACCTGAGACCCAAAAACGTGACTCCATAAGTGACCCCACTGGGAGAAGTACCGCTAAGAAGATCCAACCTGGAGGCAGGGGACACTCATCAGGTGAGTCCTTTGGAAATGAAGCTGACAACTCTTAAGGATCTTCTAGTAGTAGGGCCAACTCGCATTCTCACAGGAAAGGAAAGAAGCATAAGCGTTCCAAAATCCATGGTCCTGAAGAGTTCAAGAAATCCAAACCACCCTCTTTCGACTGAGAGATTAAGAAGGGAGAAGAGGCAGAAGCTTGGCTGCTTGGTTTAAAGAAGTATTTCAGAGTCCATGACTACTTTGAAAACTTGAAGGCTCGAATAGCCATCTTCAACCTGAATGGAAAGGCTTCCATATGGTGGGAATACCTTAGGAATGTGAAAGGAGTCCATGAGAAGGATTTGTCATGGAAACAATTTGAGAAATACTTCAAGAAGTAGTATCTATTAGAAAAATACATGGATGGGAAAAATAAGGAATTCTATGAGCTTCAGCTGGGGCAGCTCACCATAGATGAATTTGTTGATAAATTCCTTGAACTACTGAGGTACGTACCCTACATAAAAGATGAAAAATAAAAAATTCAGTGGTTCATTAGTGGGTTACCTCAGACCTACTGGGATAGGATTGAGTTCGACAAACCAAATACCTTAGGCTATCCAGAAGGCGAGGTATTGTTATGAATAGTTTGGGAGAAAGAAAAGACCCCACAAGGACTGGAAGAAAAAGAGTAGTTCGGGATTCCAGAGGAAATGGTTTACATCTTCAAGATTTAATAACTATGGAAAAGATTTTAGAGGGATCCTTCCTTCTAGAAGTGTATATAAGAAAAATATCCCCTCTCAAAGTGGAAATAAACCTTTTTAGATAGTCCCAACAAATACTAATAACCTAAAGAAGGAACCCTTAAAATATTGGGATTGTGGAGAAAATAATAGATTGAGGGACTGCCCACACAAACAACAAACAGTAAGGGGGTCTATAATATCCAAGAAGATACAACCATCAATGATGTGGCCAGGAGCATGCCATGAATCTATGCAACCCTAGACAATAATCAAGCCGACCACCAAGCTTCAGTAGTGGATCTGGAAGGTATGATCGCCAACCATCCAATTTCTATTTTAATTGAACCAAGTTCTAATTTGAGTTATGTGGCCCCTCAAAATGTCAATAAGTGTAAACTACAACCAATTAGACATGTTAAACCATGGTTGGTACAACTATCCACTGGAACCAAAAGAAAGGTGGCAGAGGCCATACCAACCTGCCAGTTCATCATGGGTGGATCGCCCACCCGAGCGACCCTTAACATACTTCCCCTGGGATCTTATCACCTATTGATTGGTATGGATTGGTTGGTTTCTTATAAAACCAAAGTGGACTGTTATAATAAAAATTTAGAATGTGTAAACAAATAATGGAGAAGGATGAACCTCCAAGGGATTCATAAGCCTATCTCAGTGAGACAAATATTGACCCTTCAAATGAAGAAGTATTGCAGAAAAGGGTTCTCCTTATATGAAATACAGGTGTTGGAATCTGTTGAGGATGAAAAACCAAACCTAGAGGACCACCCCATATTAAGAGAATACAAGGACGTGTTCCCCGAAGAAGTACCAGGTCTACCTCCGATAAGGGATATTGATTTCTCAATAGAGCTTACACCAGGAGTGGTACAAGCACCTAGAACGCCATATAGGATGAGCACACCAGAGATGGTTGAGATCAAGCTACAACTAAAGGATATGATGGACAAAGGCTACATCTGACCTAGTGTATCTCCATGGGGAGCGCCCGTCTTGTTTGTAAAAAAGAATGATGGCACACTCCGACTGTGCATAGATTACAGACAACTCAATAAGACAACCATAAAGAACAAATACCCCTTACCCAAAATTGATGACTTGTTTGACCAACTGGGAGGTGCTACCATCTTCTTGAAGATCTACTTGAGGTCTGGATACCACTAAGTCTGGATTAAGGATGAAGACATCCACAAAACAACCTTCAGAATGAGGTATGGTCACTATGAATTCATGGTGGTGCCATTTGGGTTACCACTTTTATGTGCTTGATGAATAATGTACTCAACAAATTTCTGGACAAATTTGTATTGGTTTTCATTGTGATATCCTAATATACTCCAAGAAAAAAGAGGAGAACAATGAACATCTTAGACTCATACTTCAAGTACTAAGAGAGCATCATCTCTACGCTAAGTTTAACAAGTGTGACTTCTTTCAAAAGAAAGTCCATTAATTAGGCCATGTCATTTCTAAAGAAGGGGTGGCAGTGGACCCCGATAAGATCAGATCTATTATGGAATGGCCTACCCCAAAGGATGTATCATATATCATATCCTTCATGGGCTTAGACAGATACTATAGAAGGTTCATAAAAGGATTTTCCAAAATTGGTTGTCCAATCACTGCCCTTCAGAAAAGGGGATCAAATTCATTTGGACATCAAAATGTGAAGAAATATTTTAGGAACTGAAATATCTCCTGACCATTGCACCCATGCTAAAGATTGCAGACTCAGATAATGATTTCCTCGTATGTACAGATGCCTACAAGGAAGGACTCGGAGGATTCCTTATGCAAGAGGGACGTGTAATTTCCTACGCGTCCCGGAAATTAAATGAACATGAGATCAATTATGTGACCCATGACCTAGAGTTGGCTGGCATAGTACATGCTTTAAAAATGTGGAGGCACTACCTTCTGGGAAGGATTTTTGTGCTTATGACAGACCATTGCAGGTTGAGGCACCTGTTTGATCAACCAAAACTCAATGCCAGGCAAGCTAAGTGGATGGCTCTCCTAAGTGAATTCGATTTTGAAATCAAACACATAAAAGTAAAGGAAAATAGGGCGGTCGATGCCCTTAGTAGAAGTATAAAAATGATTCATCTAGCAGCAGTAAGCAGCTGTGAAATGGATGTCAGGGAAAGAATCAGAAATGCACAAGAGACAAATGCATTCTTTAAGACTGTGACCTCATACCTAAGACAAGATCCTACAGGGATAAAGTATGAAGGCTACCAAATGCTTGAGGAAGGGATCTTGAATTACAAAAATAGATTGTATATTCCAAACTGTGACGACTTGAAGAGGTTCATAATGGATGAACTGCATAAGAGACCATATACTGGTCACCCGGGATATCAGAAGATGATCATGACCACTAGGAAACAATTCTATTGTCCTGGGTTAAAGAAAGACATAGCTAACTATCTAGATAAGTACCTAGAATGCCAGTAAGTTAAGGCAGAGCACTAACATCCAGCAGGATTATTGCAGCCCCTACTGATCCCAAAATGGAAATGGGAAACCACCTCCATGGATTTCATCACCGGATTACCAAAGTCGACCAAGAAAAATGATGTCATCATGGTCGTGGTGGAAAAACTGAGTAAGTCTATTCATTTCATTCCTATCAAATCAACTTGCAAGGCCATAGATATTGCCAACATCTTCATGAAGGAGATATTTAGACTGCATGGCATGCCCAAGGAAATTGTATCTGACCTAGATACCAAGTTCGCTTCAAATTTTTGGAAATCCCTAATGGTCGTTCTGGAGACAATATTGCTATTCAGTATAGCTTATCACCCTCAAACCGATGTGTTGGAAATATGGCTACAACAAAGATGACGCAGATGATCAAGGTTGTCATTGATGGCAATCGATTGTTTATGGAGAACAGAGGCAGGAACACAGAAGCTGCAACACAGATGCTGCAACACAAATGCTGCAACACAGATGCTGCAACACAAATGCTGCAACACAGATGCTGCAACACAAATGCTGCAACACAGATGCTGCAACACAAATGCAAACACAGACGTTGAAACACAGTGCTGAAACAGAGCTGGAACATAGAAGCTAACGCAGATGGTTAAGGTTGTCATTGATGACAATCGGTTGGTTATGGAGCACGCACAAGTGTTAGAACATAGAAGCTGAAACACAATCGCAGATGTTGGCACACAGTTGCTGAAACACAGACACAAATGTTGCAACTCAGGAGATGACGAAGACGGTCAAGGATTGTCATTGATGGCAATCGGTTATGAAGCAGTCAAGGTTGACAACACGCACAAGAGATACTGGAACATAGAAGATAAAGATGCTGAAACACAAATGATGAATCACAGATGCTGAAACGTAGATGCTGGAACACGAATGCTGGAACACGACTGTTGGAACACGAATGCTGGAACACGAATGCTGGAACACGAATGCTGGAACACGACTGTTGGAACACGACTGCTAGAACACGACTCCTGGAACACGACTGCTGGAACACGAATGCTGGAACACGACTGCTGGAACACGACTGCTGGAACACAGCGTTGCATGAGGTGGCATGTGTAGAGGAGGCAGAGTAAAGAGCCAGTTCAGAAAATCAGGGAGAACGCTGGCATGGGAAAAGCAGAAGAACGAATAAATGAAAAAGGAAACTGCAGTTGGAGTTAAGAAAAGCAGAAAGACTTTTAGTCTAAAATTAGACTGGCAGTTAAGACAGGAGGAACACAGCGTTGCATGAGGTGGCATGCGTAAAGGAGGAATGCAAAGAGGCAGTTTATAAAATCAAGGAGAATGGTGGCATACGAAAAGCAGAAGAAAGACTGAAAGAAAGGGAAACTGGAGTTGGAGTTGAGAAACGCATGGAAAACCTCTACATGTGGCGAATCTATATAATACGCTGAAACAGAGTTGAATTGTTGCTGTTGATGTGAGAAAGAGGGAGCGCTATGGATGTGGAAAAGGAGGAGAATCTGCGTGACAGGAGAAGAAGCTGAGAATGGGCTGCAGAGGACAGTGAGGCAAAGCAGCAGATCAGAAACATTGAAGAATACAGAGAAGATCAACAGAAAGGGTAAGCAAGCTATATCAGAATGAACAAGTTGATTTAAGCAATATGTATTTTAACAAACTAGGGTGGTAGGGTGGTGCTAGGGAGA
>JZKD02S0085670.1:34150-51206 GCA_000966675.3 Picea glauca | reverse complement strand
TCCTGGGAAACCCTCTAGGGGAAGAAAACCCAACAAAAACTTCCTTATCATAAATTGCTAATACAATGTTCAAGAGATAACTCAAACCAATATAGATAGTCCTCCCCAAGAGATGTGCCACTCTTCTTCTCCTCTCTCCAACCGGTAATTGTAGCTTGCCTCATAAGAGAATGAGCAAGTGAGTTTTGTGTTAAAGTGAGGCGCTAGCCTCCTATATATACAACACTGGCACGTGTGAAAGGGTTTCACTGGCAGGGCTGACCTCTCACTCTGGGTGGGTAAACCCACCATTAAATTAATTCTGGGTCTCAATAATAACTATTGGGGCCGACTTCTTATTCTACCCATTATAATTGTCCGATGACCAATCCGCGAAAGGGGATTTGGTCCTAATACAATTACCGACATGATTAATCCACAATGGGGATTAATCCTAATAATAAAATAACAATAATAATAAGAATACTCTTTGCGGTTACATTATTTCAACACCGATTCCTTCGCTATTTGCGAAGGCCAAAAAGGGGTTGAGGCATTAACGCCTATGTTCCTTCCTCCAATCTAGCAGTCATGATAGACCTCAGATCCTTCGAAAGGATCTCTTCTGTTCATCTAGCAAATGAAAGGGTACCCTCTTTCGGCATTTGAAATTCGTTATCCTTCTTGAACTTCGTCAACTATGAAGGACTTGAGAGTGTTTCACTCTTTCTCCTGGACTTGACTCTTAGAAGAGTCTTCAACACAACTATTACACTCCTCCATCAAGGGGTTCTAGGGTTCTATTTGATCGCAAAGATCTTGTGCATAATCAGCACTACCTCTCATGAACTTAACAAACTCCATCCTCCAAGGGACTCAGGACGACTAGGCGAGTAAACCATCGTACATGCAACTACGCCTAAGATCGATGAGCTCACGGTTCATGGCTCTAGCTTAAGACACTATAGAACTCTAGAATTTATGGGAACAAGTCATGCCCGAACCCTATAATTCCTTTCTTGCCTAATTATATGACTCAGCAGAAAATAGAAGGGATAAAGTGTATCCATTAAGCATTCATTCACATTCTTGAAAGCAAGCACAACATACGAATTCATACATCGTTACAACTAAATTACACAGGGTCAGAATTCACTTATCTATTACAGGTTGCTGCCAACCAACTGACTATGGGTGTTCGTCCTTCCACCTGACCATAGGCTCAGAGGCATTCAATATTAGCACTCTAGCCACCCCCGTGCCAAGCCATGATATCACCAGGGAACTCTCACTCTTCTCAAGGGTTCTCTCTCTATTTTCAGTTTCTGTCCGGGTCTTGTTTTCTACAACTCGAAGCTTTCTCGCTCGCTTGTGGCCTCGGCAAGGTTTCTCAGATGCCCTTCATAATCAAGCTCGTGGCCTTCTATTTTTGATTCACTGGAGAGCTTCATGCCTCTCCCTTGCGAGCTCATTCTCGTCTCGTGTCTCCCCTCTCTTGCTGCCTCTATGTGTATAATTGTCACCTTCCTTTTGTCAAAAGGAAGCTCGGGTCCGCCTGGTCTATCAGACCTTGTGGTACTTTAGGATGACTTCCTGTAGCTATACCATGCTCCCATTCATGGGGGTGGTTGGTAGTTCAACCACCGGTCCTTGCCTCATTAATTGATTTCTCTCCCCTAGTGATATCATGGCCAGTACTTTCAAGGCTTCACCCCCACAGTCAGTTATTGGCAACTCAAACAATAATACATTTACATTTTCCTCATGCATTAGCATGGTAATTCCTATTTTATCATTAATTACAAATTGGGGGAAATAGGGTGTTACAATTCCCTCCCCTTTAAAGGAACATCGTTCTCAGTGTTATTTCTCAAAACACCTGTCATGCTTTCCTCATTCGGCCACTTCAGAAGTCTTGACCTTCATCCTCAGTCAGGTCCTTTTTTAGGATCTAAGTCTTCGTCATCTGCCTTCAATAATTCTTGGACACAAGCATATTAACCACAATTTTGTGCGAAAACATCTTACTGTTGTTCAAAATTCAAAAGGAAAATTTCATATTCTATCACAGTACTTATCTGTGCAGTTTGTGGATCTGTATCCACATGGTAGTTTTGTTATCCATGCTCATCGCTTTTCTTGATGTACCCATTGGGTGCATGATTCCAATTCAATAGCTCGCAAGAGCTATCATGGTTTCATCTTCCTTTCCAAGGTTTTTCCGCACGGGAAACTACCCACTGTGTGCATGATCCCAATAGTTTACAAGAATTATTAAGGTCTTCTCTTCCTTGCAGTCACTCACCCTCCAGGCCCAGGCTCAGGCATCCCCTTCACTGTTATACAATCCCTTGAGCGATCCATCTTGCCCTTTCGAGGTTTTCTCGCATAGGAATATTTTAGAGACTCTATCGAGCCTTACAGTCGAGGTGTCCCTCAAACATGCTCTGTCGAGGCATCCCTTTGGATTGTGTTACCTCAACATAATTTATTTTAGGGGATCATGACTCATCACGGGGTTTTCACAGCTCAGTAATAGCCATGTTCATCATCTTCAGCTTTGACAGCCTTCATCTGTTCCTTCTGGACATATCTTTTCTCCTCACTTGTATCACAGGTATATAAAATTCATGAGACATTATCATAACTTTTAACCTTCAGAATGTTATTGCAAATCTGTCACCCACATATTTTCCAATCTCACGATTTGTTTTCATATTTGTTTCGCACATGAATCAAATTCATAATTGTGGGACTTTCCTCCCCCTGAGGGTTTGGCTCAGCAAACCATTGGTCTTCCTTATGGACTTACAACATTGCCATATCCAAGACTCTTTGCTTCCTACAATTCATTCTTTCCACAGCCAAACAAACTGTTAGTCTCATCTCAACATACCAAAGTTTTCAAAACGTAAATCAACATTTTAAAGGGGTTTTAACAATTGTGTCAAATATCCATGGCGATATTCATACCCAATGAATTCTTGCATTGTTTTTCAAGTTCATCACACTTTATGACCAATTCTTGGCCATGGGGCATTGGAATTTAACCAGCCTTTTCCTTATATGGTTTATTCGTTTTCTTTCAGTCTTCCAGTAGGACCATACTTCCTGCTACAGGTCGATCACGATCCTACATGAACTCAAAAATTTTACACGAATGCCTTTACGCATTCCTTGATTGTCAATGCATTCATGACATATCAATTCATGAGTTCTTCCAAGGGTTACAAACAGTGTTTACTACTAGAGGTTCATACCTCCAGAGTCATACCTTACTTGGGTATCCAAGGCATACAACCACCTTTTTCAATTTGCATGCATAACATGAGACAATAAAATATTTCGGAAGGGGTTCTTACCAAATCCCTTCATAACTTGTGCCACACAGGCACAAATATATTTATACCGGTTCTTGGCTGCTAGCACCCTCTTTCTTATTTTTACCTCATCACCAGTGCTTTATGGGGACTTTTATAGTCCTGTCAATAATCTTTCACTCGCAGCCTTCCCCTGGTCATTCTTTGTTCGAGTTTTCCCATCATTGGCAATTGTCTTTCTCAATAGCTCCAATTTATTTCTATACACAACATGCATCATCATAGACACAATTACATTAGTCATAATATTAAACCAAATGCATGTATCATAACATTCGGGTTCATAAACATCCTTAAATGTTTCCATAAGTGCAACACAACAGTGCTCAATTGTTTTCACGGTATTGCAACCATCGTTACTATGGTGTCAAAACATTTCCGTTCATCAATGTACTAGCTTTCTCATCCCATAGAAAACATAATGCTCAGCAAGGAAAGAATTGAGGGCTCTCCCCTTCTTCAAATTCTTTCTACATCGCCTGGGGCTTTTCAACCGAGTCGAGTTATCTCTAAGGTCTCACTGCCTTTTTATAATCACAGCTTCAACCAAGCCTTATCAGTTACACGTGCTCATTTATTCATTTAATCATACTTAGGGGGTTTACTTGGCTCTTACCAACTATACCGGTTTCCACAACTGCTCTTTTTCTAAGCAGCCTTGCTTAGGCCTCACCCTAACCCTTTTTGAGATACCGCAACATGCTTTAATAGCAACTCTTTTCTCATAATGAATCATGAACATGTGCATTCTACACACTTCCATTCGGTTATCAGAATGCGCAATATTCGGTTGTTAGTCTTCTATTAATTTCATGATTCTTTCAAAATGTAATCCAGGATTCTTATATATGGACAAGCCTTGCAGTCCATTGTCCAACCTTTAACAATTATTGGGGTTATGACTCTGTTCCTCTGACAGAGTCCTTATACAGTTCCTCCATCAGGAACTCCTTCGGCATGCAACTTCCTTGTTGCATATCCATCACTATTGTGATGGCCTCAACCTTGAGTTAGCTTCTAGTTTTTTTTTTAACTAAACATTCCCCATAAGGAATATAAATCTGCATCTTTACTGTTAAGATCAGTCAATTCAGATTCCTTCTCATGTGATGCTCAAAGGCGTAATCATTTGTCTCTTATTATGACAAGAGAGCATCTTTGCTCATTTACCCTTTCATCTAATTATATTGGCACTTCATGAGGAAATGGAATACATTCCCCTCAGGCTATTATTTGGACCAGAACTTTCATGACTCCCCGAAATGGAGTCATCTATGCCTCCATAGTATTTCTTCAATCTTGGCAAAAGCAATACTTGCTTTATATTTCACTCATCGGGAAAAACCATATTGTGCCTATAACTATACTCTTACATTATACGTGTGCATTACTTTGCACGTTTAGTATCATTCATACCTTATTGGTATTAATATTAGGCTTCCTATTATGAATATTCGCACTGCATTCAACTCATGCGTATTCATCATACTAGCTCATGCCTTCTCCTCACGCGACCACCGGTGGTGACCACGATCCGAACTAAAAGGCACTTTGCATTTCGCGATTTCGGGATTCATGTTTGCAAGGAACTCTGGTTCTTCGATCCCCAAAATCCGAAAACCCGAAAGACCGAAGCTAAGGTTTTCTCGACTCTTTTATTCACATGACCCTTCACTCGGAACCTGGGGTCAACTTTCCGACACGCGTCGGGATCTCGTGTTTTTGCGAATCAACGGACAATGCTCCACCGTTTCCCAAACTTCTTATCCATGTGGGTCTGACAACCTGGATTCCACAGTACAGATCTCTCTGCCAATCAACGGTCCTGATCAAATCCCGGCTTTCCACCTTTCAGGATTCTGGCAGATTCCTTACCCCTTAACTTTCTATTTCGAATCCCCAAAAAGTGTATGTGTCAGATCAACGATCCATCGCCTGTCTCGATCCAACGGCTTAGGTTGGATGTCGGGATTTCATTACATGTGAGTCCTCAAAACTCTACCCGTTGACTTCTAAACCTCTGACTTTTGAAGATTTGATTACACTAGATCTACAGTTCAGGTCATCCGCTAACCAACGGCCTTGATTGAATCGGTGATTTACCTGGCACGAATTTGGAAAGTCTATGATTCTATTTTCCTAATAGACGAAACCTCGAAGCTCTAGATCAACGGCTCTCGTTGATTCTAATCTAACGGATACTATTCCTCTTGAGGTTGTGGGTGATGAGAGGTTATCAGCCTTATCTTCTCCACTAATCAACTAAATCTAATGGTTCACGAAATATCGATATTCCTCCCTCCGAGAATTCCACCCTCTGTTCAGACTCTAGATACCCGAAATGTTGAAATTTTCATATCAGATAAATGGTCACCAACATCTCTCCAACCAACGATTGTGATTATGTCGCGATTTCGTGTTTCATGACTTCGGGAATTCGGGACTTCTGTTATGAAGAGCCTCGAATCCTTCAATCCCTGAAATCGCGAAATTTTGGAGTTCTCAATCTAACGGTCCCTATTCTTCCACGATCTGACAACTCAGATCTTGTCGGGGTTTCACATATCGGGATTTCGTGATTTCGCATGTCGCGAAGTCAACAGACCTTTCACCTGCGTTCTCCCGATCCCCGAAATTGCAAAATTCTCTTCTGGACGATCAATGGTCCAGATCACTCCTTGATCAATGACTATGATCTTTTCGCGAATTTCTCACTGCTTCTTCCAAACCCATTGGTTTTGAAAAATTTCAGTATCTCCTCGCAACTAACCAGTGCGCTACTTCTCCGAGATCGAACAACTCGAAGCATTTTGTTTCTTTCTGAATGGATCTTGACTCTCCATCCTATCCAATCTTCAAAACTCTTTTCTAAAGGATTTCTCCCGCTCAATCCTCCATACTTGTTCTTTTTTTTTTTTTTTTGAACTTCGGTTTTTTGTGCTTCACCTTTGAACGCTTCAACTCTTCGAAACTTAGAAGTTTTTTCTAAGGGTTTCCTCTTCAAGACTTAAAACCACTATTCCCCCTGGTATACTCTGCACTCAACCTCTGGAGTTTTCAAACTTTAACACAAGCTTGAGTCTATATGCATGTTCAACATACCAAATTTCCCCTCTATCTCTTCTGAGCTTTTAAGTTACTTACAGGAATAATCTCATAGTCATAACTCATATGGTTGTTACCCTTTATTTATGCGAACAAACAACAAGGGTCACTCTTGGGAATTAGCAACAGTCCCAAAGGACTCCTCTTAATCTTGCTCAAACAGATTATCCTTGTTGTCGATCCTAACCATTATAGGTCAGGTAATATGACCCTACATATTTTCATCAGTCCTCTCAACCGTGAGGAGTTATATGTTCAGGGTTTAGTCTTTTAATAATGTAGTAATTACAACTTTCTAAGGATCCTACCAGTCCTTACCAGATTTCTCAAATCATGAAGGAGTTCTTCATTTGGATCTTAATTCTTACCCAACCAGCCATCTCAATTGCAAGAGACTCTACCTGCTTTAGTAGGTAGCCATCGTCACACTTGTAACAGAACAACTCGGTCCATGTCCCTTTTCTGGCTCGTGTCGCTCCATAGCACAATTTATTCCACCTCTGTTATTCACACTCAAGTCTTATCAGTAATATTGATCAGTGCATCCTTACTCCTATAAGAGTAGTTACCATTTTAATAGAGGAGTTAAAGAAATTCCCAAATTATAGTTTCATTCTGCGTTCCTTCTTCTTCAAGAGAAAATGCAGATAACAATATCTCCTTACACAGCTCATACATGAGCCCAAGCAGGCCAAGTGTTGTAACCATGCTCTAATACCAATTTGTCACATACCCACTATCGCATAATAGATTTTTCACCTTTTTCTCAAGGGACAGAATCCTCGAAGTCCTACGGGGGCCTAGCGCAAGCTAGCTCTTCCCTTGTCCACCTCCATGTGATCGTTGGTTATGACCACAGGCCAAACAAACTAGGCACCTTTTCGCATTTCGCGACTCAGCGATACGGGCATGTCAAGTCTTTCGACTCTGCAAACCCCGAAACCTGAAATCTCACCTTCGAGTAGATCGACGACTGCGAGTCTCCACCTACTCCGATGGTCCAGGATTTATCGGGATTTCGGTAACCGGGAGTTCGTAAAGAAAAAGAGTCGATTCTTTCCACTCTTCAAACCCCAAAATCCAAAATGAGCTAAGGTACTCGGCTCCACCCTTGTCTCGGTGTCATGTGACCTTCGGCTAGAATGCAAGTCTCAGCGCCTATCTCTTTTGGGTTTCACGACTTCACAATTCCCGTTGCAAGTGTTCCTTACCTTTTGGAATGCCAAACCTCGAAACACGATATAGGTCAACAGGGTGTTGACTCCTTCCCTGTGACGAGAACACTCCACATGTCACCTCCACGTGACCCTTGTTCTGGGATGTACCACTTTTCATACACGTGGCTCCTACATATGGGATGTGCCACCTATCTACCCGAGCCATCATCTTTCGGGACTCAAGAGAACAACGAATTGTCGTCCCCTTCTCTCTACAAACCCTGAATTTCGATACACGGGTTCTTGTACGAGATCAACCAATCCTCGGTGGTTTGGATCCAACGGTCCAGATTCTTTTGAAGTTTTCCCCGAACTCAGGCCGCTCACCACGCGTCTCCTCCGATGGACGGTCCAGACCCTTTCAGGACTCCTCCTTTCTATCACAAAGCGCGTCGGGGTTTCGGGCACTGGGATTTCGCGACTTGCGAAAACGAGGGATCTTGCCTTTGGGTTTCCTGGGTGTCGAAATGCCAAAACCTATTCACTCTATACTGATTCGGGGTTTCACATACCGGGCTTTCATGACTTGCGAAGACAAGGGGTCTTTCCCTTGGGTTTCCTAGGTGCTAAAACGACAACCGACAACCATGTGTCCTCTACAAATGGACGGTTCAGGTAACTCCCCTGGATCTTGGGATCTACGGTCCCTATTCCTTCACTATTTGTGAAGGCCAAAAAGGGGTTGAGGCATTAACACCTACGTTCCTTCCTCTAATATAGCAGTCATGACATAAATCAGATCCTCTGAAAGGATCTCGTCCGTTCATCTAGCAAATGAAAGGGTACTCTCTTTCAGTATTTGAAACTCGCTATCCTTCCTGAACTTTGTCAACTATGAAGGACTTGAGAGCATTGCGCACTTTCTCCTGGATTTGACTCTTAGAAGATTCTTCAACACAACTATTGGGCTCCTCCATCAAGGGGTTCTGGGGTTCTATTTGATCGCAGAGAGCCTGTGCATAATCGACACTACCTCTCATGAACTTAACGAACTTTGTCCTCCAAGGGACTCAGGACGACTAGGCGAGTAAACCATCGTACATGTAACTACGCCTAAGATCGATGAGCTCACAGTTCGTGGCTCTAGCTTAAGACACTACAGAACTCCAGAATTTATGGGAACAAGTCATGTCTGAACCCAAGCACAACATACCATGAAAGCAAGCACAACATACCAGACATTCTTGAAAGCAAGCACAACATACCAATTCATACACCGTTACAACTAAATTACACAGGGTCAGAATTCACTTATCTATTACAGGTTGCCACCAACCAACTGACTATGGGTGTTCTTCCTTCCACCCGACCATAGGCTCAGAGGCATTCAATATTAGCATTCTGGCCACCCACGTGCCAAGCCATGATATCACTAGGGAACTCTCACTCTTCTCAAGGGTTCTCTCTTTGTTTTAAATTTTTGTTCGGGTCCTGTTTTCTGCAACTCAGAGCTTTCTCGCTCGCTTGTGGCCTCAGCAAGGTTTCTCAGATGCCCTTCGGCATCAAACTCGTGGCCTTCTATTCATGATTCGCTGGAGAGATTCATGCATCTCCCTTGCGAGCTCCCATTCTTGTCTCATGTCTCCCCTCTCTTACTTCCTCTGTGTGTATAATTGTCACCTTCCTTTTGTCAGAAGGAAGCTTGGGTCCGCCTAGTTTGTCAGACCCTGTGGTAATTTAGGATGACTTCTTGCAGCTAGACCATGCTCCCATTCATGGGGGTGGTTGGTAGTTCAACCACCAGTCCTTTCCTCATTAACAAATTTATCTCCCCTAGTGATATCATGGCTAGTACTTTCAAGGCTTCACCCCCACAGTCAGTTATTGGCAACTCAAACAATAATACATTTACATTGTCCTCATGCATTAGCATGTAATTCCTATTTTATGATTAATTACAAATTGGGCAAAACAAGGTGTTACATAGTGGTGCAAGGCTCGTTAGATTTAAATATGCTTCTCGGGCGTGAATGTGTATATGCTATGAACGATGTGGTGTCTATGCTCTTCCGGGTGATGCATTTCTCTCACAATGGAAGCACTGTCACTATTGACCAGCTGGCATCTGATAATCACCATCCTAATTCAACATTAGTTCAGACTGCCCCTTTATATGTTTCTAGTGTTTGTGTAGACTCTATCTCGCCACAGGTAAATTATGTGGCATCTTATCCTCGATGTTCAATTTCTTCTGAGAAGGAACCTGTGCAATCATGTTTTCCTTCTCGAGACATGTTCTCAACAATTGATTAGTTTTTTAATCTAATGGGGGCATGGGAGCCCTTGCTTCCCCCTCTTGGTCCAAGTGATATTGAGTTTCCTTTCGATTCTAATCTCATTGTTTGTATATCCTCAAGCCCTTGTGCTTGTGATTCTTCATTGATAGACTTTGCCAGTTCTAGCCAGAACCTCCATCATCATATGGAATATGGTCAGTTTTCTTTTCCCTTTGGGACTGTCAACCCTCCTCGTTCATGTCATTTCTCAGATGTTGAATTGCCTTCAAATGAGGCTATCCTTGAAGCCATGACTAAGGATTATATACCATGGGAGGACTTACACCGTGGTTTGTGTTTTCTTCCTTTTTAGGATACTTTTTAGGTTTACTATCAAAGATACTCTTGTAGAGAGCCTAACAGCGTGCTCTACTTGAACCAGTACTATGCATGAGATGTAGGGCTGTGCGGTGCCTTATACCATATTGTACAGTCCAGGTTTGATGTTTTCAAGTTTTGTATTCAATGGCACCTCTTATTTTCTGAAGTTTCTATCTATATTGGATTTATTGACTTTTGGATGAGTGTTATTGTCAATTGACCGTATATGTAGGATCTTGGAGACATTTTTCTTTGACATTTGTTCATTGTATCGATCTGTTCTTACAAGTATTGACCTCGAAACTGGCATATAGGTTATATTTTTTTCCCTACTTGTAGTTTTTTCACTATATGTTTGTTGTTTCATTTTGGCCTTAGGATCGACCCCACTAAATTGCAACACTAACCTTCTTTATTGATAAGTGTGTTGTACTTTATGTGGTAGAGCCTTCCTTCCATGGGCATCCTAGTTAGAGCCTTGTTTTCCATTTGATGCCCATGCTGAATTTCTTCATAGGCACGGGGGTCCTATTTAGTCCTGGCATGACTTTTTTTTGAAGCCTCATCTTTCTTCTTCATTATTTTTCTGGCCTAATACCCGAGGGGCTCCCCAAGAGCATGATTTTTCATCTTTTAAGATCACTTAAAGTATGAAAGCTACATCTAATGAGAAATTATTTATCCTTTTCGGTGATCCAGATTTATGAGCGGAACAAAATGAATAACAGTCTGTATAAAATAACACAAATATACGGAGAAAAAAACCAGATATCTGTTGAACAATAACTTCTATTTAATAAATAAAATAGGTTGAAGTTGTAAAACTGCAGAACTAAAAACAACTTGCTTGAATGGTGGTATCTATCTCTGAGAAGAGATGTGGCTTTGATGTGCATATGTCTGAGAAGAATGATTACAATGAGGTTCCAGAGGCCTTTTTAACATTACTCATGAATGCCAAAACCCTAGACATACAAAAACCTAACCCTAGGAGATGAAATTCCAAAAGTTATGTGGGCCCCGATGGGTAAGTTGGTACCTTAACTTCTCGGGGTCGTAACTTTTGCATAATACCTCTGTTTTAGGCGTGTGATAGTCCATTGGAAAGGTCTTTTCGAGAACTACACATTATGCCTTCAAAATTTGACTCTATCTACAATTTGAATATGGCAAGCCAAAAAAAAACTATTTAGGGCCCCAAAATGGCCATGGAAGTACAAAAAGATGTACTGACATGAAAACTTCCAAAATAATCCAATTGGAATAGGTAGACAGCCACCAATATCCACCTGGATGTTGTGTAGAGCTTCAGGATAGCCTCAAAAATGCAGAACCCACAATTACAAAGAAATGTCATCATTACAGAGAAATGTGTTGAACTAAAAACTGTCAAGAGGAGCCAGTTGGAATAGGTGGGTGGACACCAATATCAACCTAGATCAGTCCTACCCCATTAGGAAGCAATGGTCTCCATTGCGTTGAGTTCCCCCATCAAGTGAGGAAATTTCTGTTGAATTTGGCTCTGGGTGAGCCACTTGCCTTGGTGCAGGAGATGCCATGCCTTGACAACCCGATAAAGTTGGATCCTCTGCTGGCGAGTGCCCTTGACCTATGTGTCCACTATCTGATCAGTGGATGCATGTTCCATGCAGTCAGGATTGAGCTCTGTTGGAGTCAATTGTTCTGCGATCTCCGAGGTGTCCAATAATGGTGGAAAATATGGTTGGAGGAGGTCCACATTGAATACTGGGTGCAAGCCAAGGAAGGGGGCAGTGTTGAGCTCAAAACCATTTTCACCCATAGCCTTGGTGATAGTATAAGGCACATAGAGAAGTGGACAGAGCTTCTGATGTGACCCTGTAAGACGTTCTTTCTGTAAATGTAACCAGACCTTATCTCCCACCTGAAACTTGTGTGGTACCTGGTGTTGATCATGGTGTTGCTTGTACTTAGAATTGGCTTTCTGCAAAATCTCATGGACCTATTAGCGGATATGTTGAATCCAATCAATGAATCTGGTGGCTTTGTCTTCCTTAGACTAAACATGGGAAGATTATGTTTGTGTGTTTATGAGAGGTAGTGCAACATCAATGGGACCCAAGGGTTGGAATCCCAGCCCCACCTGAAATGGGATATGGTCGATGGAGCTATGGAGAGATCTTTTGTAGCTATGATGAACATAAGGAAGACTCTCATCCCATGTACGCGGATGATTAGAGTTATACATGCGCAGGATGTGCACAATCATCTAATTGAAGAACTCTATTAGGCCATTGGTTTGAGGGTGGAAGGCAGTTGATTTAGTGAGCTTGATGTCCAACAGTTACCAGAGACTCGACCAAAATGTGTTGAGAAACCTGTTGTCTCAATCGGAGATGATGGTTTGTGGTATCCCAAAATGGACCCACACTCGTTCGAAGAAGAGCTTGGCAGTATATGCTGCTATGATGCTCTTCTTGCAGGCTATGAGAATGACCATCTTCGAAAACTAATCAACCACCAAAAATACACAATCATTGCCTTTCTTGGTGGACAGAAGTCCAAACATGTAATCCATCGAGATGGAATCCCAAGGCCCCTCGGGATTAGGAAGAGGGGTGTATAAGCCTTGCTTCTTGATGGTTGGCTTGGAAATGTCACATGCAGTGCAAGATTTGATATACTTGTTGTCGTCCTGTCGAAGTTTTGGCCAATAAAAATGTTTGTGTATAACAACCACATTTTTCTAATGCCAAAATGTCCTGCCATCTGACTGTAGTGAGCCTCCCAAATCAGCTTTGCATGCTCGCTTGTAGGAGGTGGCCAAGATGGCATAACAGTCCATACTGAATGTGAAAATCGGTGATATCCACGCCTGTACCCAAGATCTGATAGGTGGTGGCAAAGTCAGGATCTTGCTGATAAAGTTGGGGTCGCTCAGATGCCTCATGCCCACAGGAATGGAGCACGGTGGTGAGTGAAACCATGGGATGTCGACTGAGGCAGTCAACGACACGATTTGTGCTCCATGTCTTATACTTGATGTTGATATGAAATTTTTACAGGTATGTGGACCACTTTTGATGGCGGTCCTTTTGCATCTTCCCCTATGTCTGTATGAACTGTAGAGGCTTGTGATCAATGTGGATGATTGTCTCCTTTCCAAGAATGTAATGTTTCCATTGACAACAAGCTTGCACAATTGAATACATTTCCTTGTCATAGGTGGGGCATTTTCAGACGGTATCTGAGAGTGTATCACTATGGTATGCTACTGGATGATCATGTTGAGTGAGAATTGCACCTACAACATAGTCAGATGCATCAATCTCAATCTCGAACTGTTGTTGCAGATCAGGTAAGGAGAGTACTATAGTTGAGCACAAGTGAAGCTTCAAATCATCAAATGCTCGTTGTTGTGTTTTCCCCCATGCGAACTTTTCCCTGCCACTTCCCTTGGTGACTTGGCTGAGGGCCCATGCAATATGGGAGAATCCCAACATGAACCATCAATAGAAGTTGGAAAGTCCCAAAAAGCTCTGAAGCTCAATTAGTGTGGTTGGGATTGATCAGTCCTGGATGACTTGGATATTAGCTGGATCCACATGTACCCCATGCTCATCAACAATGTAGTCCAAGTATTGGACCATGTTCATGCCAAAGGAGCATTTTTCCAAGTTGTCATATAGCTTGTGCTATCGCAGAGTGCTCAAAACCTGTTGAATATGTTGCATGTGCTCTTCTCAAGTTTTGTTGAAGATGAGAATGTCATCCAGATATACCACCACAAAAGAGTTGGTGAAGGGTCTCAATACATCATCCATCAAGCTCATGAAAGTGGATGGTGCATTTGTTAAGCCAAAGGGCATGACCAACCATTCAAAGAGACCTTCTTTAGATTTGAAAGTTGTCTTCCATACATTAGTTGGTTCGATGGGAACCTAGTGGTAGCCAGACTTTAGGTCAATATTGTTGAAGGATTTTTCCCCCTTGAGTTGGTCAAGAAGGTCATCAATTTGGGGAATTAGGTACCATTTCCTGATTGTGATTTTGTTTAATTCTCTATGATCAATGCAAAGACACTAGGTCCTGTCTTTCTTCTGCACCCGTACAATCGAGCTTCCATAAGGGGAGGAGTTGGGTATGATGTGCCCCTTTTGAAGTAGCCCTTAGATCTTACGCTTGATTTTTTCATTTTCCATTAGCGAGCGACAATATACTTGTCCATTAGGCAAAGGTGCACCGGGGCTTAGATCAATTGGATGCTTGACTTGGTAGTGTGTCGGTACCTTGATGGGTTAGGAGAATATGTCTTTGTACTCTTCCATGATCTCTTCCACTTGCTTCTACTGCAAAGAGAGGCTATGTGTAGAGGTCACGGATGTGGCGAAGACCTTCTGTTTACTGTGAACATGGATCACAAAGTAGACGAACTTCCTGGTCTATGAAATGACCTTACTACATTACTTAGAAGAGATTAAAGAAATAACGGTTGGTGGCGCTACCTATAGTATCATGTACAATTGTCTACCCAAGGTAATAATAACATTGTGGGGTCTAGACTCATACACGACATGTCGCTTCCAAAAACATGGTTTTCCTAAAATAACATCACAAACTTCAAGGGGATAAATATTACACAATACCACATCTTTGAAGGGCTTGATGTAATAGGGCAAACAACATTGTTGGATGACGCGGAGATCTCTTCCTTGGTGAAGCCAGTCGATCATGTAGGGCTACAAGTGCAGTGTCATCGGTAGGCCCAACCACTTGAGATCAGGTTATTGTGACTGCCGCTATCAACAATGAAATGAAGCGGAGCCCCCTTTACCCACATTTGTGAGTGAAAGAGGTGTTCCCCTTCCTCTGGTTCTTCTGGTTTGCTTGGCTAGACTTTGGTGGTAGTGATAGTGGCGTTGGTTCAACATCGATAATTCAATTCCCTCCTTCTAGATTTGATTCAGAGTCAGAATCTTTCTCTTACTCAGAGGCTTTCAGCTCAACCACTAGTGACTGCTTGGAATGACATTCTTCGTTGTTGTGCTAAGGGATTTTATGGTATTCAAACCACTTTCCCGTGTCCTTCTTCGACTTCTCATTACCCTTCTTGTGTTGTGGGTTGGAATGGTTATCCTGAGAGTGGCCATCTTTGCTCTGTCCCTTTTTTTGTGGGTTGGGGCTGCCTTTTCCCTGCTTTGGCTGTGAGGAGTTTGGATCTCCTCTTCTGCTTAAATTTATGCTTGATCTTGACAACATATCTATAAGCCACACCTAATGATGCAGTGTCCATAAAATCCATTTTTGTTTGAATGTATCTATGTAGATAGCCACAATATTAGAGCACCAGATGTCGTTCAGAGTCTTTGATACCCAATTTGGTGCATAGGGTATAGAAAATATTGGTGAAATCTGGTACTGTATGGTCCCTTTCCTGACGCAACATGGTCCATCTTGTGTACTGGTCCTTGTAGCTTCCAACATGGTAATATTGTTATTTAATGGCATCCCTGAAGGAATCCCATGTGGGGGTGACCGCAAATATTTCATATTAATTTATGGTCCTTTGCTCAGAGTAAGTATCCCACCAGTCCTTAACATGGGGGATGACCTTGAGGAGTGCAAAAGTAATATTTTCCCTGTCGAAAAAATTGTGGACTGAAAAATACCCTTCAAGTATATTCATCCATTTATCTACAAAATCTGCATCTATCAGTCCTTCAAATAGTGGAATATCAAATTTTACTTGTACCTTGAAGGGGGTTGAATGGCCGCTTGATGAAGATGCGTCTTCTGTCGGCAGTCATCAAAGGATTTGTGCAAAGTTTTCCATCATTTTGTTCCTTTGTTGTGCAAGGGCTTCCTTGAGCAAAATTTTAAAAGGTTCTCCTACTCCATAATCTTTATTCTCGTCCTCCATGAGTTGTTGTCGGGCTTGGCACGACCGATATTGCAAAGGATCGACTGGTTCGAGTCCCAACTTTTTGTACCCAGATCTTGTCGGGGACATGCACGAAGAAAAATAAATGAAGAGCAGATCGCTCTGATACCACTGATCTGGATTTATGAGTGGAATGAAATGAATAACATATTGTATACAATAACATAGAGATACGAAGAACAACAACATATATATAGTGAATAATAACTTCTATTGATTAAATAAAATAGGTTGAAACTGTAAAACTGCAGAACTGAAAATGACTTGCTCGAATGGTGGTAGCTATCTCTGAGAAGAGATGTGGTTTCTACGTGCATTCGTCTTAGAAGAATGATTACAATGACACTCCAGAGGCCTTTTTAACATTACTCGTGAATGAGAAAACCCTAGACATCCAAAAACCTAACTCTAGGAGATGAAACACCAAAAGTTATGTGGGCCCCGATGGGTAAGTTGGTACCTCAACTTTTCGAGGTCGTAACTTTTGCATACGACCTCCGTTTTAGGCGTTTGATAGCCCGTTGGAAAGGTATTTTTTAGAACTATACATTATGTCAAAAAAATTTGACTTTGTCTATAGTTTGATTGTGGAAAGCCAAAAAAACACTATTTAGGGCCCCAAAACGACCCTAGAAGTACATAAAGATGTATTGACATGAAAACTTCTAAAATAAGCCAGTTGGAATAGGTGGGCGGCCACCAATATCCACCTAGATGCTATGTAGAGATTCAGGATAGCCCCTAAAGTGTAGAACCCACAATTACAAAGAAATATCATCATTACAGAGAAACGAGATGAACTAAAAATTGTTAAGAGGAGCCAGTTGGAATAGGTGGGTGGCCACCAATATCCACCTA
>JZKD02S0085669.1:1100050-1114793 GCA_000966675.3 Picea glauca | reverse complement strand
GAGTGTGAAACCTTTTGAGGTTGTTCCATATATCAATAGGTTTCCAATGGTGTGAAGATAACCTCAATCAAATTTCATATCAGGGAGTTATGACTTTGGAAAGTTGACCTATTCTATTAACCATCGTGATATCAAGTTGAAGCCACATCATGTTCTATTACTTGTGCATGTAGAGCTAGTCACGTGTGGAATTCCAAGAATATTATTGACGGTGTAAAACCCTAACCCTAACAAGGAGTTAGCATGCAAAACCCCTAACCTTGGCCTCATATGACTATTATGCCATGTTAAATACTAATCCACTAGGAAAGTATTATGTTTCATTCTCATCGTATTGTTTATTGTTCCATAGTGAAGTAGATCATCTAGGAGTGGGATATTGATGTTGAATAGAAGGAGTAGAAGATCTTGTAGAAACCATACAAGCCAGAATGGCCATGTCAGCTCCATAGTGATTGCACTTTCTTTTATATTTGCATTTCATCATTAAGATGAAAAGAGAAAGGCATAGGCCTTACCTTCTAATTGGGTTTTTCTTGTATTGGGTTTTCCTAGGGTACATCTTATGCTCATCGTATTGATGGTGTGTTATTTTCTTAGCATATTTTATTTCAATTTTTGTTTATTTCCGTATCTTTTGTGCTAAGATAGTGGAAACAATTGCATAATAAGAGGTTTTGGAATATTGTGAGATCTATTATGATGAATTGCTCAAGTGGAATATACAGACCATATTGGTACTAGAGTTCTATCTTAGTTTGGCTTTTTATGGGAATTTATAGGATCTAGGAATTGAAAGAAGTCTTACATCCCTATCCATGGTAGATGAGTATAGTAACAATCCATAGGATGAGTTAGAGGAGACACTTTCAAAACTAGAATCACATGACATTGACATCTCTTGTAGTATGGAAATCCTCATGGCATATTTAGAGAACAAGTGGACCTTTTGAAGAGTTTGGTAACTGTAACTAAAAAGTTGACTCATACAGGGAATATGGATATAATGAAGATGCATGATAGGACTCCAAGAAAGAGCTATAAAAAGAGAGACCAAGTTTTGATTCCATGACTTCTTTTCAATATATATTTAAATAAGAAGTGAAAGTGGACATCAAATACTACAAAGGGTGGATCTCATGAGAGGATTTGGAGAGAGAATATTCAGTTCATCCTTTATGTTTGGCATATGAGTTTTTGTTCATTGGGTGTAGCTTGTGGCCTATTGTAGAATAGATATAAGGTATTTTTCATAGTGCCATCATTTTGAGAATGTTTTTGAATTTGTTGATGGGTGGTCTACATATAACTTGATAGCAAGTTCTAAATACTCTAGGACTTGGCACTGGTCATTTTGGTTTGTTTTCTAGCACCTAGACATTGTAGGCCTGACCAAATAAGTGGTGGGTAGTCTAATTTTAGAGAATATGATAATAGGGATGGAAGGAAAGATGGTTGATAGAGTCAAAACTTGGAGAGAGGGAGGAGGAATGAAGTGAGGTCAGCAATACCATGAATAGGCAATAATTCTAAAGTGATTAGGTAGGAAAAAAATTAACTTGAAATAAAGTATTCTCGAGTAATTGGGTAGGAAAAAAATTAACTTGAAATAAAGTATTGTAGGAATGAACAAATGCCACATTAGATTTGAAATAAAGTATTGTAGGAATGAACAAATGCCACATTAGATTTGGTTTTCTAGTAAATGAGGAAGATGAAAAAAAATGGAAACCATCTTAAGAGAATGCATGAAGAATGCATGAATTGCTTCTATGCATCGAATAGATGATTTTTTTTTCGAAATGGGTCCTTGATATGGGATTCTTTATAATTAGGGACATAAAATACCTAAAATTGTTAGGGAATTCATTGACCATGTATGGGAAGAGAATTGAATATAGTAGTAGGAAATATTTTATAAATTGGTCTTCACAGAGTGAAAAATAGAAATCCTTGATTAAATCTATCCGGGGAATGGATGTGGTGACTAAGGAGATATATGAGGTGGGTAACATACCATAAATAGAGGCATGGGATACTCAAACCAATGATAAATAATTTATGGACACTCCACGATTCTACATATATGTGGATTGGACAATGAAAGGTGGGGATTAAAAGGACTACAACGAGGTCACATTGTTACACATGTCGCTTTAATTATTATTGTATTGTAATGGATGGATACTATGTTAGTGGGTATAGTATAGGATGCTAAAATAGGTAGATCATTTCCTTTTATTTTTTCTTGAGATCAATTGTATACTAGGAGAAGAGAGTATAGTTTGAAGAACCCCTTTGGTAGTAATATTAAATATAAGCTAAAATATTTAGGGTCGTTGTCATATGTTAAATTGGATTTACTATACTTTTTATATTATTAGTAGATAAGTATCTTTGAAATTAGAAAAAAACATAACTTTTACCGAAAGGATATTTGACACCAATATTTCAGAGTATGATGTATTACAACTATTCAAACTTTGACATCATAAATGTCTAAGGTCAAGTCTCATTAGAACTATATAGTATGAGAGTCCAATGTGATTATTACTTTGATATTCGTAGGAATTCTTATGAACTAATGGCCTTAATTGAAGATTTTTGTTTCCAAGTTAAAATACCCTACAACAAAAGTTCATATGGCCTTGATTGAAGATTTTTGTTTCCAAGCTAAAATACCCTACAGCAAAAGTTCATATTTGATTTCTTTAGAGCTTGCCTTCCTACCCAAATCTATGTGGGTATATGAAGTAATCAATCCTGATACTTTGGTTCTTAACTAAAGGGGAATACTTTTTCCAGTAAAAATACTTCTTCAAATTTGGTCTATGGATCCAAACCCTCCCACGTATATCTTATTGCTCTTTATTTCAAGTTATTTGTTTAATATTTTCTTATTTCTATTTTCCTGGCATTCAGTCCTCTCTCACTCATAACATTTAAGATTGAATATCTCTTAAACGGTTGGTTAACTTCAAAAAAGAATCCACCTATCTGTAGTACACTAGGGTTTTGAACATGTCTCCATTAATCCATTAATTACCCTCCAACTAGTGTGCTACGGTTCTTTAGGAAATAACCTTTGTATTTCTCATATAGCTCATGGATCCCTATAGAAAGACATCCTCCAGATAGATCTAAGCCTCTCAATCACCCTTGAATATAAAAATCATGTAGCTACTATAGAAATTCCTTATTAGAAAACCACAACTATTCATATTCAAAGCTTGCTTGATACTAGAATAACCTTACACAAATAGGGATAACAAATGAAAAAGAAGGTTTTAGATTTATAGATCCATAGTCTCATATCCTACTTTTAGACATGTTCATATATAATGTAGGCTTAGTGAATTCTTCCTACTAGAAACCATTTGGAAAGGATTAGTCAATCTTTGTGGAAATGCCAATGTACATAACTAGTAGTCTAATTGAGCATAATGATTATGATAAATCTAAATCTCCTAAAAAGTGCATCACATGATCGGATGGATTTTGCAATTCTATTTGATAGTGTTTGTATCCTCTAGGATGCATCACCAATATCATGTCTATATGGATATATCATTGTTAATCACCTATCCAAACTATGATCCAATATCATAAGGTGTTCATATGGCTTAAGATGTATCTCCACAATCCAGATCTAGATGAGGTACTTATTATCAAAATTAATTCATGTTTATTGAACATTTTTCATGTTGAAATGGTCTTGCTTGAAACCAATTCCCTTTGCAAATCCTTTCTCTACAATTTGGTGGTTGAATGAAAATCTCAAAGCTACTCTAAATTTCAATCCTTTCAAAACCATAACTTCCCTACTATCCCTAATCCTCTTAACACTCCTACTAGCCCTAAAATTCAATATCCCTTCATCCCCTAGACAAAACCAATGGTGCTACTTTATGAAAAAAACACCTATTATACTACAAATCTCTCTATTATCAAATGTCAAAACATATCAAAAACCTTTCTTATTGATCAATTCTACACTAAATATAATGAACAACTCATAGGTCGTAGCCCTCCCTAAGATAAATCGATAATTTCCCTACCTAACCCTATGACAACAAACCTCTATTTAGTTTTTATTTCCTAGGAAAATTTCATCCCATCTCATAATTTCCTCTTCATTCATAGTTTCCATTTCAATCATTAGATATCCATTATCATAATTGATAATTACAACCAAAAAAACCTGATCTACTAAGACATTGTGTAGTGTTTGCAACTTCCCACAACCCTCCATCCCAATCCATATCATCTTGGTTGGATACATCAACATGGTCCTTATTTGATCATTAACCAATGATGTGTAATCATAGTTTATGTTGTCCCGTTAAATGACATTGTTGGTGATTATGTCTCTCCAAATGATTACTCTAATAAAATCCCAGGCCTTCCTTACCAACAATAAAGCAAGGCTCTCTATGACACATATCCACTGCTACCATAGAACCATGTACCTAACATTTATTTTCTCATTGTCCTCATCTCACTATCCTCCCTACCCCTATGTTTTCTCAAGTTGCATACTATAACCCAAGGATTCTCATTCAATTTTCAACACCTCATCCTTCTTAATTGTACCATATATGCTACGACTCAATAAACATCACATTAACCTCTTATGTGAATCCATATACAACCTTTTCATTCCATCACTCCACTTCTCTTAAAAGGTACAATGCAACTAATAATAACCTATTCTCCAATGTAAATGTGTTGAAACTTCACATAATAGATCTAGCTAAACAATAATACACACATTTTCAGAGAGAATTAGAGAAAGAAGAAGAAGGAGAGAAAGAATGAAAGAATTCTCATTAATCGTTTTCCACACTCAAAGAGTGAATAATTTACAATAGATATATGATACATGAGTAAGTAATGAGACATAGTGGTGGTCTAGAGTGATCTGGACACACACCAACAGTTACAAGAGTAACTGCCACCTAGTCTAGTCTCTTAGGCAGTTACGAGAGTGAACTGCCACCTAGTCTGAGTTAACTAGTCAACTAGTCTTCAGTTAACTGAATGAACAAAGAGTAGTGATGAGTATCTCAAGGAATAAAGGGTAATGCGCTAGTGTGGTGATGATCCCAAGGCAAGTGCGCATTATCATGGTGATGATCCAAATGTTTCATGGTGACAAAACCAATGCAACATCTAAACTCAACTCAACTAGTCAAACTGAAGTGTCAACTGAAAGAGAATATTCTCCAAGTGGAATATTCTCCCCTAAAATATAGGATACTGGATAATGAATAATTATGACTAATAAACAAGGGAAAACATTAGGAAAAATAAATCCTAGGTGTGTGTGAAGTAACTCCAACACCACCCTGAACATCACTATGGTGAAAATAAAGAATGGGTCCCGGCAATGATGCCATGTTCGGTACCCAAATATAAAAGATACATTGAAATAGAGTGAGGAAATATGGAAATCCCCCCTCCCCCCCCCTCAAGGTACAATGTATGTTAAAAAAAATAAAAAATGAGAAGGAACAAAAAGTAGTTGGTAAACAACCATGCCCTTTACTCCAAGAAGACCTTAGAACTGTGCAAGTTTGTGCTCGTTGAAGATTTTGTTGAATATGTATATGTTTGCACAGATCTGACGAAGTAAATGAACCATTGAGATATCCACACATATCCACTTTCTCTTCTTGTAATGAAGAAGATCCAAATAAATTTTGGATGAAACTTTGAAAACATGGCGGCCATTTCCGAAAAAACGTTGAAAGTTTGTTGATTTTAAAAATATCATAACTTCACTTTCCAGAATCTGTTTCAGACGTGTTTTTTTTTTAAAATTGGACATTTTATTGAGAGGAATTCAAATATCCAATTTTTTTCTGAAAATTTTGCTCATAAAATATCATAATTGAATATGATGTGCGTGGATCCATTTTTGTCTCCTGAGATGCATCCATTGCGCATGGAAAAGTGTCTGCATGTGACCCCTGAGATGCATGCTATATATATTCCACATGAATTTCAGAAAAAAAATATGAAATGGAGTAGACATGATTTTCAATTAATGGGATATAAATTTGTCCAAATACTTGTGTAGAACACTCTTTAGAATAAGAGGCTTGATCTTCTGACGGTTTCTCTTCTAGCTCTATCTTTCCAACCTCTTGCATGAAATATTCACAATATTATTTATTCCCAAATAGAACCTCCAATATGGTCCATAATTCACTGACAGTTGATTCTTGTGAGTCATCATATACTTGGTGGAGAATTTCTGGAGAAATAAATAAGAAGATAAATCATATGGCCATATCTTGTCTATTGAGAAAGCCATTTTCCTCATTGGCGGAATCATGATCTACTTCCATTGCCATGGTTATTTTGTATAAGCCTCTACTTCTGATAATAAGTGGAATATTTGGATTCCACTCCAAATAATTATGAGGTGTGACAAGTATTATTGGTGAGTAAAACATATATTCCATTTTTCTGCATTCTTCAATCTTCAGTACCTGCAAAAATAATTTGGTGTAGATTTTTCTTAGCAGTCTGTTGGCTCTGATACTATGTAAATGTGTTGAACTTGGACAAAATAGATCTAGGTAAACAATAATACACACATTTGCAAAGAGAAATGGAAAAGGAAGAAGAATGACAGAAAGAATGAAAGAATTCTCATTAACTCTTTTCCACACTCAAAGAGTGAATAATTTCCAATAGATATAGGATACATGAGTTAGTAATGAGACATAGTGGTGGTATAGAGTGATATGGACACACACCAATAGTTACAGGAGTAAACTGCCACCTAGTCTAGTCTCTCAGGCAGTTACGGGAGTGAACTGTCGCCTAGTTTGAGTTAACTAGTCAACTAGTCTTTAGTTAACTGATTGAAAATAGAGTAGTGATGAGTAGATCAAGGAATCAAGGGTAATGCACCAGTCTGGTGATGATCCCAACGAAAGTGCTCATTAACACGGTGCTTATCCCAATGTTGCATGGTGACAAAACCAATGCAGCATCTAAATTCAACTCAACTAGTCAAACTAAAGTGTCAACTGAAAGAGAATATTATCGAGGTGGAATATTCTCCCCTAAAATATAGGAGACTAGATAATTACTAATTGTGACTAATAGACAAGGAAAAACCTTAGGAAAGAGAAATCCTAGGTGTCTGTGAAGTAACTCCAACATTCAATACCTCTATATTACACACTAATAAAATAAGCCACTCAACATAGAGACTCAGTTCAAGAAGATTGTTCCTCTTCTAAGAACCACATGGCTCTCTCTCTCTCTCTCTTAGAAACATGAATAGGCCAAAAAATAAAGAAATAGTACAATCAACACACACTCTCCTTCTTTTAAGTTTTAAACATTTTACATTAATGCAATGCACATATAGATTCTTAACATAGAAAATAAAACAATTGCAATCAAAAATATAGATAGAGATTTACAGTGGAAGCATAACTAGGAAAACCAACAACCTTCTGTAGAGATACAACTCTAGTTCTACTCATAATCCAACTTCATTGTTTAGAATAAAATATATAGGATCCCACATAATGAAAATAAATGCTAATCCATTGACCTAGATTATATTAGAAATTTAATTCGTTAACTGGTATTATAAAACCATGGGCTGAAATACCATGCAACACTAAAACAACAAAGAAGGAAATCCACCCCCGCCAAAGTTGAAAGTCATCTAAAAAATTTGGCCAATAAACTCTGATTTTTTTTTTTAGAGACTCCACTAATGAAACCCCTAATAACGGGTTTGAAGAATATAACACATACCCAATGTTCTCACACTTATTGTTTTCATTTCATACAAAGGGTCATAGGATTTCATCATCAACAGTACAGAGCATAAACGCCCATTGATTCTATACAACAAGAGAAATTCCCACTGCTCACATACTTTGTTAATGAATTTGCAACATTCTCCAAAGTCTTCTCCCTCATGAACATCAACTTCTTCTCTTTAACAGTGTATCTGAAAAAATTATATCGAATATTGACATGCTTTGTATTAGAATGATAATTTGGGTTCATTGTCAGGAAGATTTCACTTTGACTGTTACAATCAATCGTTACATCTTGTTCTATCGACCTAATACCTCAACAAAATCTCTGTAAGCCTACTACTTCCTTGTTTGCATGAGTGGTTTCCATTTATTAATTTTTTTTATTTGCGAGTGATACTATAGTCTCTCTTTTTCTCATCCAACTGATTCCTCCTCCAAATAGGTTAATAACATACCCACTTTTAGATATTCTGCTAGCCAGTTCTCCAACCCAGTTCACAGAAACAAAGCCTCTGTCCAGTCTTGTTCTTCCTTAGTAACACAATACATAAGTAGTAGTGTCCTGGAAATACCAAAAAGACTCTTTACTCTTTCCCAATGCTCCTTCCCTACTTTTGACATATAACTACTCAAAACTCCCACTACAAGTGCAATTTCCAGTCTAGTATAGACCATTATATACAACAAAATGCCAAACACGATAACATAAAAAACATTGGGCATGCCCTCTTTCTCTTCTTATGTCTGCAAACACTGATCTGCAAATAAATTTACACCTACAATGATAGGGACTTTGATAGGTTTACATTCCTACATAAAAATTTACAATATTGAATCAACATATTTTCTCGTTGAACTAGAGTTTCATATTTTTATGATTTATTTTGTTTTCCATGTACAAAATAACATTTGTAGCACCAATATTTTTCATGTCAAATTTAAAGGACAACTGAGGCTTCACATCCTAGATAATTTTATTTTTGTTTCCTATCAGTAACATATAATTCACATACAAGAAAAAATAAATAAGATGATCACCTAGTAATTTGAAACACACAAAATGATTGGCTTTACTTCTTTTAAAACCTAGTCTCAATATATAATTACAAAATTTTTTATACCACATCCTTGTGTTGGTTGTGGAGCCTGATTATATTCATGTTTCAAAGGTTTGTTTTATCTGTGTCTAGATCCCATTTCCTGAAGGGGGGGTGTGGCGGGGGCTTTCCCCAAACTATTATCATCAGGTGATCCAGGAGGATCCAAGGAACACTCATAGAGGTCCAAGAGGATCCTAAATGCTCACATAGGTTCCAGGGCATCCATAAATGATGAACATTTGTCTGTCTCAAATCGTCCTAAAAATACAATCATTGCGTAGAGATCGTTGTCATCTTTCCAACAACACAAATGAAAAGTCAAATAGATTTCATATGAAAAATTTCTAAGCTGTCAAATTTTGGGTCAAATAGGAAGAATTCAAAGGAGAAAGGACGATGTCATCATCGATATGTGGCACATGTTCTTACATTAGGTGACATGGCATATTAGTTAGCATATCCAGTCAGTAGATGAGTTGGAAATTCCATACTCTAAGTGGTCCAATTATGTAATGACACATGGCATTGAAGAGACATTAAAAGGCTTCCATGTGGTAGCCCCTCATCAGCCAATATTGGTATGATTGTATTAAATTTTTGAAGTGAATAGTGTTCGACCCCATGACCTCCATAGCCACCGAATATTTAACATACCTGCCACAACCAACAACCCATACGATGAGTCTTAACCATATCATGTTTTAAAATTTATTTAAATTAAAGTGAAGATTGATATGGGGGGAGGAAGGGGTTGAGGGATATCACCCATCCCTTGGTCCATATATGCTACCAAATGACCGAATTCTAACCACGGAAGGGGCTTAATACTTATGCATGGTAGTTTTTTATGTTATGTATAATATATAGTTACTATTTACTATATATAAGTATATATTATACAAAACATAACCAATGTATATCCCATGGAGGATAATTGAACCCTGACCTCTGCTATATTAGTGGGTAGTTTTAACCACTAGGAAAACGACCCCATACTTAGCAAAGATTCCCTCAAAATTAGAATGAAGTTTCCAATTAATTTGCATGGAAGTTGGAGGTTGAGTCTTATATATTGGGCATGGATCCCAATGCTCTAGGACACATCCCTATGTGCATAGATCCTGAGGCAAGGATATGGCCTGGATTTTGAGACAAGGTCAGATTATTGAAACTGTACAGATGCATTGAAGTATGTGAAAGTACAAGTGATTTATGTGTTCCACTATAAAGCATGTAAAATGGTACCTTGACGAATTTTTTAGTATTTTATATCAAGTTTGCATGATTTTTAGAAAAGATCATGACCATGAGGTCTGTTTTGTGATTTGAAGTAATTTGTAAAACTTTTTTTCTCAATTTGTCATTAATGGACATTTAATGCATTGTAAAATTTTCAGAATTTTGCAAGGACTTCAATGGTGTAGTTATTTTCTTGTTTTCAGTAATGGAATTTAAGAGAATCCATTAAATTGGCATATGTGAGTCATTTTACATGCGATTTTGATACTTGATATGGAGAAGGAAGTTTTCATTGGCTTAAATGGAACTTAAATATGAAACAAAAGTATGCAATTTGAGTTCTTTTATTTTTTTCTGTGTCATCTGGCTATTAAGTAAAAATAATCATTGATCTATGAGTTTTTGGGTAAAAAACACATCATCATACTTTTATAAACCACCCCAATACGATCAGTAAATTATTCTGGATCAAGTTAGATACTTCATGTATATATGTAAAGAGATAAGTGGTGTCTAAGGATTTCCGGATCAAGTAGTATTAGAGTAGGTTGTCTGACGAAATCCTTTGATAGAAGTGGTATCAAAGATAGTTTTGGTGTGTGTTGTAATTTGATGTTGTCATGATATCCAAGAGTTGAGCTAGTGAAGATCTCGAAGAATCTTATCCAGAAAATAAGATGAGTAAATTTCCGATGAAATTGAGGCTGCAAAAAAACATTAATCGACAACTATAGAGAGAGAATTATGAGTTAAATATGTAGCTGCAAGATATTGAGGAAGAGAAGAAAAGGATGCATGATCGACTGTTATGTCATTAACATTTGCACATGAGTATTTTTCATGAACTAAAAATAAATTTGCAAATCTTGGAACCATGAATTAGTAAAGTTGGAAAAGCAAAGAATGATAAGTCTCCATAGCAAGAGAGACTATATCCCTCCAAGGACATGATCGAGAAAGAAGACTCCTCATATTATTCTTTCTCCCATCAATATGGAGACTGATCGAGGGTAGTTCAAGAAAAGAGAACCTAATATAAATAAGTCCTACATAAACAATTCACCTTTCCTTCTAGTCCAGAGAAGAGTAACATGTGCAAGTCATCTCCAGGGAAAGATATGCATGCTACAAGATAAGGAATGGATAATTTTCCCACTATTGAATGGTCTACTTATCTATGTGCTTCCTATCAAAATAGGAACCATTATGTGGATAAGTATCTAAGAAGACAGTATGTGAAAGTAAGTACCTCCAAGAAGAAGGATGATCATTTCTCAAGTCAGAGGAAAAGGAGGAACAATAAGAAGGTATCGTGGAACAAGATGCTATACTCTTATTGTGGTAAGAGTGGATGTTACGAGGGAAAAACTCTCTATGCCCAGGGTAAACCACAACAGACAGGTATGACTACAAAAATCTATTCAATTCCAACCTATGAACATATGTGAAGTTGTGGCCAAGTTGAGGGAACATTTGCTGGATGTGGGAAACCACAGGCATGATGGTATCATTAGGTAATTTATAGTGTTGGTCTTTGAGATCTGTGCTCTACATTCTAATTTGACGATGAATTTTGATTAACTCGGTGGTTATGTGATTGAAAATTTGAGGAGCAATTGGGGGAATTGTGAGTGACTACTGCGATCAAAACGTTATGTTCCATGTTGTTGTAGTACCCAGAAAGTTATTTTAAGGATAGAGAGGATAAATGTCTCATTCTATATTTTTTCGCTGCTTGTGGGTTTCTACCATGGAAGAGGAATGAAGGATTTTGAGATTTTGAATAGGTTGGGAGTGTAACGACCCCATCATTATGACAATAAGTGAAGAAATTATTTTATTTTTATTTTTTTCTTTCAGGTGTTAAGAGGAAAGAAGGCGATGACGACAACAGTTTAACCACACCACTGATGACGAACGCAAGCACGTAGTCCAGGCAACAGGTTACTATGACACCACACCGAGGCACAAGGACAATTGGCAAACATGCGCAAAAAAACAAGGAGGATGAATACCAGCCCAACGCAACATGACCACGCCTACAAGCTAAGGGAAAACATCCCCATCCTGACATCATGTTCTAGATGAACAAATACTAGAACCTCAAGGCGTGCTGACCTAATGCCTAAAGGTGTTCAGCCCTTGCGCCAAGAGCAACTTGCACACTTTTCAGTACTCACACAAAAGCATCTACTCCGGCCAGAATCTCATTCCCCGCTATCCCGCAGGGTGCACCATGATCCCCTCATCAGGAATCATGTCATTCCCCGAGTGATAGATGCATCAATAACCTTTGCACAAAACAAAAGGGACCACGACTCAAGAAAACTCTGATAAGCTAGGAACTGAGTACTGACTGGGAGACTATACCTACCCCACACAAAGGTTGACGAGACACAAGAGGACAAAGACAAGGGGGTGATGCTAGCCCACACGACATCGTCCCTACCCCCACCAATCACCCATTCTAACCAATCTATGATTACATTCAATTCTAACAAGGGTTCCATTCTAACGGGGCACGTTAAGTTACAATTAGACAATAATGTGTCTGCTAAATAAACGTTAATACAATTAATTTTTCAAATCTAAGTCGTCAATGCTAAAACCATAATTATAAATGAACTCTATCCTTAATTAAAATTCAATCCAGCGAGTCTAAAATTTTCAATCCATTCCTTACTTACCAATCAAATTTTAATCTTTAACACAACCTAATCGGTCAAGTCTATGTTAATCCAAATTCTCCACCAAACTAAACATTAACTCAAATAACAACATTTACAATATTAAAGTAGAATTCTATCATTATAACAGTTATGAACAATTAAATCTCAGCATGTAGTCCAGTTATATTGACCGAACTAACAATACTATCTGTCTAATAATATTAGAAGGAAACTACTAATTATTAGCAGGGTTGGAGAAATTTATCAAGGAAATTAACATAGCGGTTACTTAACAATTAATATAGAAATAACAAGGCAATTACATGACCATTAACACAACAATTAAAAGTGTACTAACAAGTTAGTTTACATGATTGCTGTCATAACAAGTAATATAACAATAGCAAGGCATTTAAGGTGTTAGTTAACGTTTAACTCGTTGTGTCATTTAATCCAAAGAATGAATCTGCTGGCCATTTACATTGTTGTAGCAATTGTTCTGGCAATTAATATGACCATTACATAACAATGAATCTAGCAATAACAAGGCATTTAACTCACTGTTATCCATTTTATTTGTTGGAAAAAATCAAGGCATTTAATGCGACCATTACATGGCAATGAATCTAGAAATAGTATGGCATTTAACTAATTGTTATCCATTTAATGTGCTGTGTCAAAATTAGAAAAAATGCAGTGCCCACATGGTGGCCAATCATGCCCAGTCGACAACTCAACAATTAAAGGAAAACTTATCCGATCAACATCAACGCAGTCCATCAATCAAGGGAAAACACAGTCACAGTTTGAAGGCGAAATAGTGGTCATTACTGCAAGTCAGTTATGAATTGAATAGTAAAAAAAAGGGTGGGCGAATTCAACATGCACACAGTCAATTTTTATTTACCAAAACCGTGGTCATTCCAGCAAGTGAATTTAAGATTTAAAAGGCCAAATTCGTGGGTGATTTCTACTGCAGCTGAGTCCATCGTTGGAAAGAAAAAACATGGGCATTTAAAACGACAATCTTAGTCTCATTTGAAAGCAAAAACATGTGCATTTAAAACAACAAACTCGGTCTCATTTGAAATAAAAAAAGTGGGCATTTAGAACAACAAACTTAGTCTCATTTGAAAGCAAAAACATGGGCATTTAAAATAGTTAACTCAATCTCATCTAAAAGCAGAAACGTGGGAATTTAAAATAGTAAACTCAGTCTCATCTAAAGAAAAAACATGGGAAATTAAAACAACAATCTCGGTCTCATTTGAAGGAAAAACGTGGGCATTTAAAACAACAAACTCAGTCTCATTTGAAAGAAAAAACATGGGAAATGTTAAACGACAATCTCTATCTCATTTGAAAGAAAAACGTGGGCATTTAAAATGGCAATCTTTGGCAACATTTAAAAGCAAAAACATTTTTCCATTTCCAGGATACCAATACCAAATGCAAACATGAATCAATTCATTTTTCCATTGCTTGAATACCAATACAAAATGGAGATGTGAATCAATTCGTTTTTCCATAGCTAGAATACAAATACAAAATCCAGACATGAATCAATTCATTTTTCCATTGCCAGAATACCAAAACAAATTGCAGACAACAGTAAGAGAAACGAAAGGATCCAATCATCAAAGGACAACAATGGAGGTAGACGGCTGATAGGTTCGTCCTTTGCTCATCATCCTTGCACAGAAAGGCAGGGCATTGAGATCCATAGGTCTATTAACACCGAAGCGACAACCGTAGATCAGGCTCTTGGATGACTACCCAGGCGAGGACTAATGAGCTAGGGATGATAGCCAAAACCACCAAAATGGTCACAATAAAAAACCACAAGGAGGTCAAGACATGCCAGGAAATGAAGGCCATGGGAGTCAATCAATCATCAAGCTAGGCTATGAAAGAAATTCAGTCATCAATCTAGACA
>JZKD02S0085669.1:1071663-1100040 GCA_000966675.3 Picea glauca | reverse complement strand
CCCCCTTTTTCCTTTTTCCCCTTTTAGTTGATAATTTTAAGTTATCATAAATAATAAAACAATTATTTCCATTTTTTTTTAAATTTTACTTTAATAGATTTTTATGAATCATTTAAATTGCTTACCCCCTTATTATTACAAGATTTAACGAAGAATATAATCATTATTTATGTTGTTTTTATTTTTATCTTTTTATTTTTTAAATAGATAGATACAATTTTACCACTAGCATAATTTAGACTTAGACCTTAAATTTCCGTATTGGGTGACATTTTATTAGGCAATTTGTTTTTAAAAATTCTTAACACATTATTCGTCCTAAGGCCATCTAGGTTCATTCATTTATCATCAACAACACGACGTGCCCTTCAGGATGCAGTAGGTTCTCCAAGGGTGCCACTCGCCTTAATTTGTTTCCCTTACGCGACGTGCCCTTCAGGACGCACTACGTGCTCCAAGGGTGCCACTCACCTCTTTCCATTTTTCTTGCACGATGTGCCCTTCAGGACACACCACGTGCTCCAAGGGTGCCACTCGCCTCTTGACTGACTTGGTAGACATAAAAATCCCCTGGATTCAATACTCCGCCAGGTGAACTTGTGGGAGACTAAGGGTCTCTAAGGAATAAGGCCCTTGCCTTATTTTTCTCCCCTTAGAATCATCATGAGAAACTGTCACAGTCTGCTGTCACGACATCGTGGGTTGGCTCGAACTAGGTAAACATTAACCTACAGTTCGAGCCACGGCAGGAGTGCTAGTAGGCTGTGGCAGGGCTGTTTTCCACACCTCTCCTTCAACATCTCTGGTAGTCATGCATGACCCCTCTACTGCACATGTGAGTCTGGTCGGCAAGCTATCGTCAACCTGCATCATCAACGAATCATGTCAGAAATATATCCATAATCATGTCATCTAATCAGATGCACTAATATCACAATAAAAAAATCAAACCCCAATGGTACACTCCTCGACTCGATCCGGAGTCCAAGGGGTTCCATCGATTCCTCTGCATCCTCAAGGTCCAAAATCCTGCACACTCAGTAAAACTGAGTCAATAGCACATGTCTATGTCAATGCAGTAAAACAACATGTCACCAACCCATAATGCCTCATAATCAAAATCAATGTTTTAATAGTATAAAATCTGGATCACTTGTGAGCAAGTGTCCTCAAAGAATAAGTTCACTCAGTGCGCAAGAGCGGGATGTTACATACACCCCCTCTTGGTGTAAAATTTGTCGCGAAGTTTCACAGAATAAATGCCTAAATAAAGTGTATCATAGTATCATAAGCCTATCTATCAAACAAAAATGGAAACTGTTGGTGCATATCATATGTGTCCTCCCATGTCGTCGAGTGCAGACTATAGTTGTCCCACTAGATCTTGACCTGCTCTACTGTTCGATGTTGTAGCTGTCGAATGTGGTGATTCAGGGTGTGGATCGGCTCAGCCATGAGCGCCCCTCGTCTGATACCTGGAAGGAACTCATGTAAATAACATGTGTAGGATCACTAACATAATGTCTCAAAACAGATACATGAAAAACATCATGCATACGCCTCAAGGAATCAGGCAAGGCTAGTTGATAGGCCATGGGCCCCTTTCTCTCCACAACATGGATGATTTTAGGGGCTAAATTTTGCTCATGGGCTAAATTTCCATGGTTTTTCCAAAAACGAGATTCGCTATTTTAAAAATGATTCCCTCAAATTCTATAGGATAAAATTATTTTACTTTAAAAATCGCCAAAATTTTATAAAAACTATATAAAATCCTTAGAAATTTGAATATTTTTACAAAAATATTGCAAAACATTTATAGTTGGCATATGAAGGATTAGTAAGATTCGCCAAGGTTTCTACTTTTTAAAACAAATTTCCGTCCTTAAAATCATCCCTTCTCCATAATCTCAAAGGGTCCCACGAACCTAGGAGAGAGTTTTGCTCCCTTTCCATACTTGATCGAACTCTTATGCAGTTTAACCCATAAGAAGACTTGATCGCCAACCTCGTAACTATGGTCGACACGGTGCACATCAACATAACTCTTATGTCGGTCCTGGAATTATTTAATCTTTTGTCTTATTATTTGCATTTTCTCTTCCACTTCTTGGATCGCTTTTGATCCCACCAAGACCCTATCCTCAAGCCGATCCGAACTTGGAGGCGTCTAACATGGTCACTCGTAATGGAACTCGAAAGGCGCCATCTTAATGGTTCTTTGGTAATTGTTTTTATAAGTGAATTCCACCAGTGGTAAGAATTCCTCCCAACACTTTTGTTGGTCCATCACGTACATGCACAACATGTCCTCCAAGGTTTGGTTCATTTGTTTGGTATGCCCATCAGGTTTTGGGTGATACACAGTACTGAAGTTAAGTTGGGTTCCCAAGGCCTCTTGGAAACTCTTCCAAAATTGTCCAGTAAACACCGATCCTCGATCAGAGATAATCCTCTTAGGCACACCATGCATCCTCACAATCTCACCGATGATAACTCTAGCTATGTCAGGTTCCTAATACATCATACACATAGGAATAAAGTGAGGAATCTCTGTCAAAGTGTCTACTACTATGAAAATCGAATCATGTCTCCTTGCCATCAATGGAAATCCAATAATAAAATCCATTGAAATAGCCTCCCATTTTGATTCTGGAATAGCACGTGGCTGTAGTAATCCTGTCGGATGTCTATGTTTAGCCTTCACTTGCTGACATTCTAGACATCGGGCCACATAGTTGACTATATCTGCCTTCATTCCCTTCCAGAAGAATAATGGCTTAAGGTCTACCCTCATCTTCGTGACTCCTGGGTGAGCCATGTAAACTTCTCTATGAGCCTCACTTAGGATCAACATCCTCAACTGGTCGTTCGACGGTATGTAAATCCAATTTTTAAACATCAATAAACCATAGCTATCAAATGAAAATCCTTCAAATCTTGGTACCATCATTGTGTTTTGTTCGATAAAACCCTCGACCTCTTGTACCAGTCATTGTCACGCTGTAAAGTTAGAATCTTTTCACATAGATTTCTCTAAAGAGGCAGCACCAAAAATATGTGTGGTCTCCGACTCAATGCATCTGCCACTTAGTTCATTGTTCCTTTTATGTAAGTAATCTTGAAGTTGTACTCGCTAAGCAATTCTAACCAACGTCATTGTCACATGTTCAGGTCGCTTTGCCTAAAGATGTGTTGTAATCCACAGTGGTTCCTTTTTAGTTCAAACTTTTGTCCAACAAGGTAGTGTCTCCAAACCTTCAAGGCAGAAATGATGGCTAACAACTCCAAGTCATGTGTCATGTAGTTCTCCTCATGCCTTCTCAGTTTCCTCAAGATGTAAGCGATCACTCATCTGTTGTGCATCAAGACTTCGCCTAAGCCTTCCTTGGATGTGTTAGTGCATACCAAGAAGTCTGTGTCCATGTTAGGGACCTTTAGTATCAATGTTGTTGTCAAAAACTCCTTGAGCCTCCGAAATGCTTCCACACATTTCTCAGTCCAAACAAACTTCTTTTTCTTCTTCTGCAATTCCGTGATCGGATTTGCTATCTTCGAAATTCCCTTGACAAATCATCGATAGTATCATGCTAAACCCATGAAGCTACGAACTTTGAGACATTATTCGGCGCAGGCCAATCCATAATAGCCTCGACCTTTGTTGGATCCACGACGATACCTTCACCAGAGATGACAGGCCCTACGTAGTGAATCTTCGATTGATAAAATGAGCATTTGGACAACTTCCCAATTTATTTGTGCTCTTGTAGACATTGTATTACCATGTGCAAGTGCTCGTCATGCTGCTCTGTCATCCAAGAGTAAATCAAAATATCATCAATGAGTACTTGGATGAACTTGTCCAAGTACTCGCGGAACACCTCGTTCATCAAACTCATAAATACCCCTGGGGCATTTGTCAGTCCAAACGGTAAAATGGTAAACTTGTAATATCTAAACCTCGTCTTAAAGGTGGTCTTAAGGACATCATATTCCTTAATTTGTAACTGGTGGTATCCTGATCATGAGTCGATCTTTGAGAACATCGTCATGCCCTTCATTTGATCGAACAGATCATCAATCCTCATTGAGGGATACTGACTCTTGATTGTTGCCTTGTTCAACTGACGGTAGTCAATACAGAGCCTCCATGACCCATCCCTCTTTCGTATGAAAATAATAGGTGCACCCCATGGTGACACACTTGGACGTATCAGTCCCAGGTCCAACAATTCCTTCAGCTGCATTCTCAACTCCTGTAAATTCTGGGTTTACATCCGATAAGGCGTTCTAGCTATCGGTCCAGTTCCCGGTTTTAGTTCTATAGTAAACACCAATTCCCTCTCTGGCGGCATCCCAGGTAACTCCTTCGGAAATAAGTCCGCAAACTCTCTCACCACAAAAAGGTGTTCTAGACCTTCAGCTACTCCCTTCTCATTTAACGCAAGGATCGCATAAAGCTTGCACCCCTTGCACATGCTCTTCCATAGCTACAAGGAAGAGATGAACCTCAGGGAAAATCTCTGGTTCCATCCTACAATCACACATCTTTGTCCCTCATCATCGACCAAGCTCAATCGTTTCATCTTACAGTTGAGTATTGCCTCATGCAATTCCAACTAGTCCATACCAATCACGACATCATAAGATCCTAAGATTGTGACGTACAGGTTGGCCCTTGTGACAAACTCTCCCAGGTTAAGGATACAACCCGTAACCTTTCCTCCAACCTTTTGTTTGGCTCCTGAGGACATCTCTATAAAGATAAACTCATCATGTTTGACTGCCTTTACCTTAATCCTTTTTAGCACTACACTAGAAATGAAACTCTCGGTAGCACCGGGATATATCAAAATACTAACGGTCTGGTTAGTGACGGTACTTTTTGTCTCGAGCACAGTCGACTGATGCTCTTCCTGATGGTTATTCACCACTACATGAATCCGATGGGCCTTGCCAAAATCTCCCACGATAGTGGGACCGACTGATTCATATGCTCTAGTCCTCTCCACAGGGCAGTCACACTGGTAGTGTGCCTCCCCACACGTCCAACACCTCTTCTTCGGCCTAGTAGTCCTGGTACCCGAAGTAGAAGATGATGACCCACTGGTCTGGAGTCCTGGTTTGTTCTGTTGAATAGGCCTAAATTGTTGCTATTGCAGTGGACATTGTTGTTGATGTTGTGGTCCCCAATAAGGTGTCTGTTGCTGAGGCATCAGTCATCAAGGTGTAGTGAAAGTGGATCCCCTATGGAAGCCACGATATCTTGACGTATGTCTGGCTGGTGTCTAACGCTGTTGTGCACCAGATGACACCTGCCCTGCTGGTCTCGTTGGAGTCCTACTCTAACCCCCGTTGATAAGCTCCTCCTCTGCTATGAGGGCCTTCTGGACGACATCATGCAAGGTTTGAGGCATAAGAATCCTATCCTTTGCACGTAAGTTTCCATTAAGGCCGAACATGAACCTGTTGACCTTAAGTTTCTTTTTTTTAAGATACAGAGCATATCGAAGCAGCTCCATAAAATGGGCCTCGTACTCAGGCACTGTACAACCACCCTGTTATAAGGTGTTGAACTCATTGAGCTGACGCTCAATGAATTCCTCTGATAGGTACCTCTCTCGGAACCATTCCTCGAATAGTTCCCATGACATGTCCTCGATGGCCATGTTCAGCTGCGGTAGTAGAGCCTTCCACCATAGAAGAGCGCTCCCCTTCAGTTGAAACAATGCCATGCGGACCTTCATGTTTGAGGTATAGTCTCGAAGTGCAAAGCACATCGCCATATTTTCCAACCATGCCTCAGCGACAGTGCCATCTGGGGCACTAAAGAAGTTGAGAAATTTGACCTTCTCGAGTTCACGATAAATGCTACCTGTACCGATCGGAGCACACAGTGGACCCTAAGGGGGTGTAGGCTCCCTGGCCTCATCTTTGTCCAAATGGCTGATCAGTGCCTCAGACATGCACTGAAAAGATCTCATCATTCCAACCACATCACCAACTGCTATCTTCTCCTACCTGACAACTTGTTCATCTCTCGGGGGGTTAGACCCCTTAGGCATGGATGCTACTGGAGGCGTCACGCCTCCTCCCCTAACACCCCGTTGTTTGTTTCCACGGTGTCCTCTAACCATGATTACCTTCATGCATACAAGTCAACTCAATTAGCAACATTATAATCAAATCATACTAATGAAATCTGTAGCGATCCCTAGTCGCAGGTTAAACCCTCTCTAATACCATATGTAATGACCCCATCGTTACAACAACAAGCGAAGCAATTTTTATTTTTTTTAGCTTTCAGGAGTTAAGAGGCAAGAAGGCGATGACAAAAACAGTTTAACCACACCATAGATGACGAATGAAAGCATGTAGTCCAGGCAATAGGTTACTATGACACCACACACGGGCACAAGGACAACTGGAAAACATGTGTAGAAAAACAAGGAGGACAACTACCCGCCCGATGCAACACGACCACACCTACAAGCTGAGGAAAAACATCCCCATCAGAACATCATGACCTAGACAAAAAAATACTAGAACCTCAAAGCGCGTGGACCTAACGCCTGAAGGTGTTTGACCCTTGTGCCAAGAGAAACTTGCACACTCGTCAACACTCACACAAAAGCACCTACTCCGGCCAATATCTTGTTCACCGCTATCCCCCAGGGTGCGCCATGATCCCCTCATCAGGAATCATGTCGTTCCCTTGGTGATAGATGCGTCAATAACCTTGGTGCAAAACAAAAGGGACCAAGACTCACGGAAACTCTGATGAGCTATGAATCGAATACTGACTGGGAGACTATACCTACACCACACAAAGGTTGATGAGACATAAGTGGATGAAGAGAAGGGGGTGACGCCATCCCACACAACATTGTCCCTGCCCCCACCAATCATCCAGTCTAACCGGTCTATGATTACATTCAATTTTAACAAGGGTTCCATTCTAATGGGGCACATTAAGTTACAATTAGACAATAATGTGTCTGCTAAATAAACGTTAATACAATTAATTTTGCAAATCTAAGTGGTCAATACTAAAACCATAATTATAAATGCACTCTATCCTTAATTAAAATTCAATCCAACGAGTCTAAAATTTGCAATCCATTCCTTACTTACTAATCAAATTTTAATCCTTAACACAACTTAATCGGTCAAGTTTATGTTAATCCAAATTCTCCACCCAACTAGACATTAACTTAAATAACAACATTTACAATCTTAAAGTAGAATTCTATCATTATAACATTTATGAACAATTAAATCTTAGCATGTAGTCCACTTATATTGACCGAACTAACAATACTATCTGTCTAATAATATTAGAAGGAAACTACTAACTATTAGCAGGGCTGGAGCAATTTATCGAGGAAATTAACATCGCGGTTACTTAACAATTAATATAGAAATAACAAGGCAATTACATGACCATTAACATGACAATTAAAAGCGCACTAACAAGGTAGTTTACATGAATGTTGTCATAACAAGTAATACAAAAATAGCAAGGCATTTAAGGTGTTAGTTAACATTTAACTCACTGTGTCATTTAATCCAAAGAATGAATCTGCTGTCCATTTACATTGCTTTAGCAATTGTTCTGGAAATTAATATGACCATTACATAACAATGAATCTAGCAATAACAAGGCATTTAACTCACTGTTATCCATTTTATTTGCTGGCAAAAATCAAGGCATTTAATGCAACCATTACATAGCAATGAATCTAGCAATAGTAAGGCATTTAACTAACTGTTATCCATTTAATTCGCTGTGGAAAAATTAGCAAAAACGCAGTGCCCACATGGTGGCCAATCGTGCCCAGTCGAAAGCAACGAAACAATTAAAGGAAAATGTATCCAATCAACATCAACACAGTCCATCACTCAAGGGAAAATGCAGTCACAGTTTGAAGGAGAAATAGTGGTCATTACTACAAGTCAGCTATGAATTGAATAGCAAGAAAAAGGGTGGGAGAATTCAACATGCACACAATCAATTTTTATTTACCAAAACCATGTTCATTCTGTCAAGTGAATTTAAGATTTAAAAGTCTAAATTTGTGGGTGATTTCTACCGCAAATCAATCCATTGTTGGAAAGAAAAAACGTGGGCATTTAAAATGACAATCTTAGTCCCATTTGAAAGCAAAAACATGGGCATTTAAAGCAACAAACTCAATCTTATTTGAAAGAAAAAACGTGGGCATTTAGAACAACAAACTCAGTCTCATTTGAAAGAAAAAACGTGGGCATTTAAAACAGTAAACTCAGTCTCATCTGAAAGCAAAAACGTGGGCATTTAAAACAATAAACTCAGTCTCATTTGAAAGAAAAAACATGAGCAATTAAAACAACAATCTCGGTCTCATTTGAAGGGAAAATGTGGGCATTTAAAACAACAAACTCAGTCTCATTTGAAAGCAAAACATGGGCAATTTTAAACGGCAATCTTTGTCTCATTTGAAAGCAAAACGTGGGCATTTAAAATGGCAATTTCTGGCAACATTTAAAATCATTTTTTTTTTCCATTTCCAGGATACCAATACCAAATGAAAACATGAATCAATTTGTTTTTCCATTGCCTGAATACCAATACAAAATGCAGACATGAATCAATTTGTTTTTCCATTGCCACAATACAAATACAAAATGCAGACATGAATGGATTCGTTTTTCCATTGCCAGAATACAAATACAAAATGCAGACATGAGTCAATTCATTTTTCCATTGCTAGAATACCAATACAAATTGTAGACAATAGTAAGAGAACCGAAAGGATCCAATCATCCAAGGACAACAACGGAGGTAGACGACTAATAGGTTTGTCCTTTGCTCATCATCCTCGCATAAAGAGGCAGGGTGTTGAGATCCATAGGTCTATTAACACCGAAGCGACGACTGTAGATCAGGATCCAGGCCGACTGCCCAGGCGATGACTGATGAGCTAGGGATGATAGGCAAAACCACCACAATGGTCACAATCAAACACCACAAGGAGGTCAAGACTTGCAGAGAAATGAAGGCCATGGGAGTCAATCAATCATCGAGATAGGCTATGAAATAAATTCAGTCATCAATCTAGACAATCAGTTTACTTACTCCATTAAACATGCAGATCCAAGAATAAATCCTACAAAAATATACCATACAAAAATGAAGAGAGTGTATCGTTGCCTGATCGCCCGCTCTCAATGATGTCCCACGTGCTCCATGCAACTCCCGCTTGCCAACTGACAAGACTTCACTGGTACCTCCCAGCCAATGCTAGGGGTACTCTTCCTCCCCCTTAGCCCCCCGATCCGCAAAGGGGCCACACACACTATCCAGAGATTCAACTAGCTCCCATCTTGCCTCGCAAGGCCAAGCTACCACTCCTCATCGAGCTGGGTATCCCAACTCCCACAAGCTAAGTCAGTCAAGTAGATATTTCTACATCATAACATTACGCAAATAGAAGAGATCCTTCATCCTTCTCCTCCCTTCATTATATAGAGTTTCAAAGTCCCTTACTTTCCTAAAATCTCATTTAATTAAGTTTTTAAAAATTAAATCCTAAAAATTCCTCCTTGTACAAGTGTCACCCATCCCCTTCATTCCTCTGAAAATTAATTTCTTTAATTAATAAAATTCCCTTATTTCCCTCACCCACCTAGAGTCACTCCTAGAATTGCTCCTATGTGTCCCCAAATTCTCTTACAAGTTTTAATGACTTTCCCCATTATCAATTTGCTAGTTCAGTTTTAAATTACAAATTTCTTAATGGTAGATACCTTACTAAGTTTGACTTTTTGTTTTTTCCCTTGGGTTTCCCTTTTCTTCTTATGTTTCCCTCTTTTCCTAGTTTCCTAAATATTTTAGATTTCCCTCTTTCCCCTTTTCATTTAGGACTCAAATTGGCAGGTGTAGAAATTAACCCTCTTTTTCCTTTTTCCCTTTTTAGTTAATATTTTTATATTATCATAAATAATAAAAAAATTATTTCCCTTTTTTTTAAATTTTACCCTAACAAATTTTTATGAATCATTTAAATTGCTTAGCCCCTTATTATTACAAGATTTAACGAAGAGTATAATTATTATTTATGTTGTTTTTATTTTTATTTTTTTAATTTTTAAATAGATAGGTAAAATTTTACCACTATCATAATTTAGACTTAGACCTTAAATTTTCATAGTGGGCGACATTTTATTAGGCAATTTTTTTTTTAAATTCTTAACACATTATTTGTCCTAATGCCATCCAGGTCCATTCATTTATCATCAACAATGCGACGTGCCCTTCAGGACGCACTCAGTTCTCCAAGGGTGCCACTCACCTTAATTTGTTTCCCTTGCGTGACATGCCCTTTAGGACGCAATACATGCTCCAAGGGTGCCACTCGTCTCTTTCCATTTTTCTTGCATGACGTTCCCTTTAGGATGCACCACATGCTCCAAGGGTGCCACTCGCCTCTTGACTGACTTGGTAGACATAAAAAACCCCTGGAGTCAATACTCCGCCAGGTGAACTTGTGGGCGACTAAGGGCATCTAAGGAATAAGGCCCCCGCCTTATTGTGTGCCCCTTAGAATCATCGTGAGCGACTGTCACAGTCTACCCTCACGGCATCGTGGGTCCTCTCGAAGTAGGTAAATGTTAACCTACAGTTCGAGCCACGACGGGAGTGCTAGTAGGTTGTGTCAGGGATGTTGTCCACACCTCTCTCTCAACATCTCTGGTAGTCATGTGTGACCCCTCTACTACACATGTGAGTCTGGTTGACAAGCTATCGTCATCTTGTATCATCAACGAGTCATGTCAGAAATATATCCATAATCATATCATCTAATTAGATGCACTAATATCACAATAAAACAATCAAACCCCAATGGTACACTCCTCGACTCAATCCAGAGTCCAAGGGGTTCCATCAATGCCTCTGCATCCTCGAGGTCCAAAATCCTTCACACTTGGTAAAAATGAGTCAATAGCGCCTGTCTATTTCAATGTAGTAAAACAACATGTCACCAACCCATAACGCCTCATAATCAAAATCAATGTTTTAATAGAATAAAATCCGGATTACTTGCGAGCAAGTGTCCTCAAAGAATAAGTTCTCTCAGTGCGCAAGAACGGGATGTTATAGGGAGAAGCAAAATAAATATCTATGCATAACTAATTTTAGGGGCATGTTATGCAAAAATTTTCCATTCTAAAATGAAACCCTATAAGGAGTTCAAGTTCTTATGTAACTAAATGAAAATAAATGAAAGAAATTATCAAAACTTATTTGGACTTTCCTTTTTTCTTATTGGATTGGAGTTGTATTAAAACATAAGACCTTACTACAAACTTTGCATTAAAATGGTGTTTTAAATTGATTGAGATTAAGCTAATCAATAGAGTTTATTTATTTTAATTATGTCCAAGGCATTGTATAAGAAGATATTTTCCACCCATATTATCAACAACATATAAATAGTAAGATATATCATGATATTTGCAACATTAATTTATGACAAACACAAACAAATGCATAGTCCATAAGCAAACAAAATGTGGAATTTGTTGATATTCCCATTTACAATAGATTTTTGGCACCAAAAGACCACACTTATTTGCTAATGTTGTTAAGGTCTATTTGTTTTCACCATAAGAAAATAACATCCACATCTACTATTCAAGCTAGAAGAATGCAACACACCATTTTCCAAAACAAAACAATTTAACAAACATAGATTAAAGTAACTTAAAATCATTTTCAAAAATGTTAAGTGGAGCCGAAAGGAATAAAAACTTTGCCTTGATGTGTTTTTCTTTTAACCAAAAAACCTAATCAAATTTAAGGGGTTCTTTTGTTACCTACACATAATTCAATTTTTAATGGCTGAGAGTGAATAAGAATAGCCACCAATGACATATTTAAAATCACCAAAATCATATTTTCCACTCCATAGGTCCATCACGGTAACCCCACAACAATCAACTGCCATAATCTTAAACAAGTTGATGAAGAATGCAAGTTTTTCTTCATTGGATAACTGCCATAATATTAAACAAGTTGATGGAGAATGCAAGTTTTTCTTCTTTGGATAAGTGATGTAAATCAATTACTTGAAGTTCCTCAATCACTTTCAAGTACTTTGAGTGGAGTAAAAGACACCAACATAAAAGGAATTAGTATGGAAGTTTTACTTCAATATATCAAGGATTATAACATTGGAGAATGGCATAATGCATAGTTGATCAAAATACATAGTAAGACCATCGATTGACACCTTCTAAACTTGTCATTGGAACCAATGCTTTTGTAAGCTATATGCTTTCCATCATAAGAGATATAAACTTCATCAAAAATTGAATGGCTATGACCACATACCTCTACAAGCCAATCAATGAGAATTTCTTGCATGCTTGCGGTGTTGTCATTATGTATAGTTTCCATGAAATTTACCAAAGGCCTTTTCAATTTGTGACATCGCCTAAAACTGGGTGTTTTTTAGGCTGAAAATCACTTGCAGTGGCAACAAGATCATCTACTACGACTCACTTAGAATCTCTTTGACTAGATATCTTCTCATCTACTTCCAATTGAATCACATCGGCAAGAACTTTCAAGACACAAATAATGTGAGCTCAAGTAATATGGACGCAGTTTTCATGTGTCCTTGACACCTTTAATCTTCCCACCCTAAACATGATTCACTAATAGATAGATGACTAGCACTTCCTCCTGGTAAACAACATGAACAATTTATCCAATTTTTTATACTTCTTAACATCAAGGGCCTTTTGTCATTCATTGGAGCAATAGATTTCCAAAAAAAATATTGAAATGTCACTAAACAATAATTGGTGATGGGTTATTTATAGTAGTGCACCACAGAGAACAAATTTTTATTCAAGAAATAAGAACTTGTTGTTTGAACTCGTGCAAAAAAATAAGAAATATTTGGACAAATTAACAGTGCTTCTCCATGAAAAACAAAGTTTACAGTGAAATCTTGCAAAGAGATGGGGTTTGAAGCCAAGAAAGGCAGTGGTGAAATTCCATCAGACCACTAATGAAGTTAAAGAGAGACACATGTATCAATATAAAAAAACATCGTAGAGTAGGATGGGAGGACGAGATGAGCAAGACAAATGGCAAGGAAGATGTGTAAGATAGAGGGTGATAGCATATTGAAAAAAACTTGTCTCATGGTGAATGCATTGAGGTGAGGTGTTGTTATCAATCACATTGGGGATTTAAATATCTTAGTAAGTCGCTTGTGCTTTTGGATAAGAGACCTCACACTCATAGATTCTTCACGAAAAAATAATTCTATCGCATGGGGGCGTTAAAAAATATAAAAACAATAGAGATTTGCAGGTAGAGTATTCTATTTGATTGAAGGGAATTCTATCATCAATTTGCAAACTTTTTGTCATCTGTCATTTGTTGAATTACTAATATAGAAAAATCAGAACGACGTGAGGCTCTCTCACTTATTTGTGAATTTTTCCTTTTCTCTCGACAATGGAGGAAAATGATGAGCCATATCTCTCGACAATTGTTCGCCTCGACATTAGTAGGATTTCTTTCAGCTCATCAAATGGAACTTTATGCTATGATATTTACGCTATTTAGTCTTCCAATCAATGGGAAATATGGGAAACTAACATAATAGGAAAGACACTGACCCTATGATGATACAATAGAGTGATTTTTATTTTATTTTGGGAACCTCAATGTCGGATTTATGTTTATTTTTCTTAATAAAGCTAGAATTTGTGGTCATTTTAGCTTCCTTCTCAAGGAATTCAATACAATATGTGGAAGATTGGGTGGGAATGTTTTTTTTATCTATAATTTTTAAAACAATTACCACAAGGTTTGGGATAAATTAAGTACCCTTTGTTTCCAATGGCTACTTTGAATTGAGTGTGCATGTTGTTAAAATCTCTTCACAACACCTACAATTTTTTATGTTTACATAGATAACCTTTGTGACCCTTGGGTTCTTATTGTGTTTTGAGGTTGGAAAATTTGAACTGAGTGAGATTAATTATATAATTTTCTAATTTACCGTAGAATATATGGAATGTATTCTCCTTCTTTTTAAAATGTACAAACTTTTCACTCATTTGAGAGTTATTGTAAGATGTTATCATCGAAATAGGGAACCAACTTCAAATAACTTCCTTCACATTACTTCAACATTCTCATTCGCCAGCTTAGGAAGTATGCTAGTGTATCTGGAGAATGTATACACAAAAATGACACAACCTATTAATTAAATTTCTTGATGAAATATAAGTGTCGAGTCAAATATATTATATACGACCTAATATATTTCATATTCCTTTTATTTTAGTAAGTTAGCATGTGTTATTTGTATAATATTAATATATTATATACTATCTCATATATTCCTTTTATTTTAGTATGTGTTACATCATATATTCCTCTTATTTTAGTGTCTTATTTGTATAATAATAATTTTATTTTAATATTTTTATTTGTATAATATTAACATGTCACATATATGAATGATAATTTTAATCGTTAGTATATTCATTTAATGTAGTGTAATTTTTTTTCCATCTTATAAATAATTAAATTGTTAAAAAAATAATCGATCACTATCTTTATTTAATGTAGTGTAATTTTTTTTCCATCCTATAAATAATTAAATTATTAAAGAATTGAACCAAAGTTCGCTACCTATATATTTGTACAAAAATAAACCCTCATTAATATCTTATACATCAAACTATCCCATCCAATCCAACTCCATTAAGCTCTATTTTAAACTGTTTCTTACATTCACTGATCATCAGGTAGATTCCAATACGAAATAAAATCCACAGACTTCCTACACGCATACAAGAACTCCGAGGAACAATGTGACGTTTCAATGTGTCTTTCAAACTGCAGGGACATAACCACTGCAGTGGCCCTTGTTTTATAAAATGATTGATGTATCACATTAGCTATCAAAACTTTAGCTTTATTGGTGATATGAACACACACATGAAATCATTCATCCCACGAAGAAATCTACTTTAAGGTTTTAAATGGTTCGAGTATGAATAGTATGGATTTAATGGATCCACTTAAAATATATCATCGAGAGAAAGGCTTACCAGCGATTCACCACTTCAATAATAAAATTAGATTGAGGCTTCAAGGCTCCGTTTATAAATTCTTTCATAATTGAGATTCCTTCTTCCACCTAATATCCATTTGTTACGTACTATATTTATTATAATAGCATAAGCATAAATATTGCAATGAATAACAGGGTATTAAACAATATAAAAACAAACAAGATACTACATAGAATAACAACAGAATAACAAATAGATGGATTCCACAACACTAGAATAATATCTTTATTAATAAGAAACAATGTTCACTTGCTTCTTCGAGGGGGGAAAATCTAGCATAGTAGAGCTCTATTACAATAATTCTCAAGACAAATACATCTCATATCTTCTACTCTTATTTATACTAATTCTATCTTCTAAAGAACATCCTAGAGGAAGATCTTTATAGAAATGGAAGCTTCTATTAGGTCTTCTTACATTGACCTGTTCATATTTATTAAATAGGCCTTATTAACTAGTATCGACCTTTATTACATGGAAATTTATTATTCTACCTACATGAGAAGTTAGGGGGTTAGGTCCATAATATGCCCCCCCCTTGAAAAACATCCTTGTCCTCAACGCTCGAGATGAGAAAATTCCTGGAGAATAGTGGTTGTCTCCCTGGTGAAATCTTATGGAGTTCTATCTTTCCACTACATTAACACTTCATTGATGGTGCACTGATAGAGACAATGTTCATGCTGGTCCAAGACTTTCTGTGGTTGTAACCATATTGAACCTTCAACATCCATCTCTGGAATATTGGTTTGAGTTTGTAACTTAGATCCAATCGCCTTATTTAAGAATGAGACATGAAAAACATGATGGATCTTAGAATGACTAGGACGAGATAACTGATAGGCCTATGGTCCCACACACTTGAGAACTGTATAAGGACAATAAAATTTAGGAGAAAATTTCTAACAGTGTGCAACTTTGAGTGAACTCTGCTTGTAAGGTCATCGATGAAGAAACACCTGGTCTTCTGTAGAAAATTGGCATTCTGGAAGTCCTTGATCTTCTTATTGTTTCATACAATTATGATCCGTGACCAAATTGTATTTGAGAGCACGAAGAATGGAAACATAGGTTGTAAGAGTTTTGTTAACCTCCTAAACCTTTGAGGCCCCTAGTATGTAGGAAATAACTGACAGGGGATTTTATCCGTATACTACTTCAAAAGGAGTCATGCAGGTAGCAGTATGGTAAGATCTGTTATACCACCATTTATCTGGGGGTAACCACTGACCCCATTGATGTTGCCATTCAGATGCAAAACACCTCAAATATTTTTCTAAACACTTGTTGACAACTTCAGTTTTTCCATCAATTCATGGGTGATAAGGAGTACTGAGATGTAATTGTGTCATGGAGCCTGAATAGTTCTTGCAAAAAATTGTTGGTTTAAATGGGATCTCTATCAAATATAATAGAATAAGGCATGTCATGAATATTTAAAATATGATCCATTAAAATTTGAGCCACTGTAGCTGTTGTGAATGGGTGTTGAAGAGCAAAAAAATGAGCATGTTTGGAAAGGTGATCAACTACCACCATGATGACTGACTTATTGTTGGATTTAGATAATCCCACAATGAAATCCAGAGAAATTCCCACCAAATAGCTGGTGGAATGGAAGCATTTGTAGTGTGCCCGGAGCTTTGATAGTTTTCCCCATTTTGCATTGATAGACAGCACACTCAACCACAAAGGTGTAGACATCTTGTTTCATACCCTCCTAGAAAAAGGAACATTTGAACCATTGATAGGTTTTGGTAAACCCATAATTCCATGTTGTGGGTGAAGCATGAAGATCATAAAGCATTTTGGATTTAAGTTACGACTGGTGGCTTAAATATACATGGCCTTTGTAGTGAATCTTTTCATTATGCCAAGAGTGCTATGGAGAAACTGGAGAATTTTCTTGCAATTGTTGGATCGGTCGAGAAGTTTTGGGGTCTTCCAACCACTCCTCGTGAACAACTTAGAGCCAATCTGGGACAACGAAGGAGACAAAAAAAATGGATCCTTCTTCTTCATACTTTCTGGACAGAGGATCAACCACTACATTTTGTTTTCCCTTCTTATAAATGATCTCATATTCATATCCAAACAACTTGGTCACCCATTTTTGTTGCTCCTAGGATGAAATCATTTTTTGTAGGAAATACTTGAGGCTTTGATGGTCTGTTTTAACTTGGAATCTTTGCCCCAAGAGATAAGGGTGTCAGAGATCCACATCATGCAAAACAACCAACATTTCCTTTTCATATATTGATTGGCCAATATGTCGCTCTAAGAATTGTTTTCTAGTGAAGGCCAAGGGTCTACCCTCTTGCATGAGTATTGCGCCAATGTCTTTCCCAGAGGCATCACATTCGAGAAAAAAATTCTTTGTGAAGTCATGAAGGGACAAGAGAGGAGTTGTGCACATGTATTCTTTCAATGATTGAAATGATTCATGAACTATTTGGATCCAACAAACTTGCGATAATATCCTGGTAAACCCTAAAAACCACACAAGATCTTGATATTTTTTGGGTGAGAATATTCCTGCACAGCTTAAATTTTAATAAGATCCATCCTTACACCATCCCTACCAACAATATGACACAAGTACTCCACTTCCGAAGCTCCAAAGGCACCTTTAGATTGCTTGAGAAAAAATTGGTGCTGAGAGAGTAGACTGAGAACTTGATCCACATGGGTAAGATGTTGTGTCTAGGTTTTACTATAGATGATAATATCATCAAATAAAACTAGGAAAAAATGATGAAGAAAAGGATGGAAAACATGGTTCATGAGAATTTGGAAAGTAGATGGAAAATTACAAAGGCCAAAGGGCATGGCCAAGAATTCATATTGACCCTTATGAATGCGATAAGAAGTCTTAGGGATGTCTTCCTCTCTCATACATATCTGGTGGTAGAAAGAATGAAGATTAAGTTTGGTAAAATACTGAGCACCACTTAACTCATCCAAGAGATCATCAATGAAAAGAGTGAGAAATTTTCCTTTAATGGTGAGTTTATTGAGGGCGTGAAAGTTTGGACATATGCACCATGTACCTTATTTTTTGAGCACGATGACCATAGGGGAAGAATAAGGGATAGTACTAGGGAGGCTAACACTGACAACTCACAATTCTTTAAATTTTTTCTCAATTTCATTCTTTTGGGAAAGGGGATAATGATAAGGGCAAAACTTGGGAGGAAGACTATCAGGGATGAGAGGAATGGAATGATCATGAACACCATGAGAAGGAGGAAGTCCCCAGGGAATGGAAAAAACAACTTGGTGTTTGGAGATGATACATTGGAGGTCGATATGAACCACATATGTCTCAATTTCTTGAATAGAATGGAGTTGGGAAATAATGCCACAATGACCTTTTTTTGGGATATTTTCCATTCAATGGGAAATGATGATCTCAGGGGAGCCTGGTGTGATTCCTTGGAATTGAAATTGTTGGCTCACTTGTTGCAAATGCATGGTTAATTCCTTAAAATCCATGAGTATGGGACCAAGAATGCATAACCATTCCACACCAAGAACAATATCACAACCACCCATGTTAATAGAAAACATATGATATTTCAGGTTTTACTGCCCAATTTGGAGACACACATTTTCAAAACTCCCCCCACGTTTCATGGAACCTCCATTGAAAATCATGATTTCCAAGTTGTTGACAGCGTGTACATAGTAATGGGTTTCTTGGGAAATATGATGGTGAATAAAATTAGAGTGTTTCCACTGTTAATTAAGATGATGACCTTTCGATTATTAATGTAGCCAATGAGATTGAGCATTTGGGGAGTAGAGAATCTAGTGAGAGCATTCAATGAAATGATCGGTTCTACTTCTGGTTGGTTAGAGGGTGGGGTAATATTACTTTTTTTGGGTAACTCTACTATAGGGGAGTCTCGATCTCTTCTTCAGAAACATTCTCGGAGATGGACATAAATAAATTTTTCTCCTTACACTTGTTCCCTGGAAAATAATTTTCATCATAATTATAACAAAGGCCCTTGAGTTGGCGTTTCAACATTTCATCTCGGGTGAATTTCTGGAACTTGAGGGGAGTGGAAGGAGGGGAAAGGTTGGTAGGTTGAGGGAGAGGAACAAAGGAAGGTTTGTGTGTCTGAGCAGATAATGTTTTTTGGGCTTCCTTAGCACATTTAGTAACTTCCAACCAAGTGTGAGGGAAAGGCATGAGGACCTGGGATCAAATTCCCTATTTGAGGCGACTGATAAAAAACTCTCAAAAGAAGGCATTAGACATGCCCTCGGTTCTTAAAGACAATTGTTCAAAGGAATATATGAATTCTTCCATTGTGCCAGATTGCTTCAACTTTGTCAAACAACCAAGATAGTGGGTATCAATTTCAAAGAGGTCATATAGCTTTTCTGCAAACTAAGTCCAAGAAACATTCCCCTGGTGAGTGTTTCTACACCATTCCCACCATTGAAAATGATCCATATCCAAATAGAGAACACCATAAAAAAGTTTGGCCATATCATAATTAATGTCATGTAAGGAGAAATAATGTTCCATTTCAATTACCCAACCAGTGGGATCAGATCCGTCAACTTTTTTTCACTTCAACTCGTGGATGATGGGGGTCATGAGGAAGGGAATTGGAATGAAGAGCCATATTATGGGAATATTTTTCACCTTCAGAGTGGGAATATTATTCAAGGGAGGGACAACCAAGGTTCTGTTTCAATCATTGGGTGAGGGAGGAAAAATCACCCTTAACTTCTGCCAATTCACTTGTAACTTTGGACTCGAAGGTGTCCAAGCAAGAAGTATTGGAATCTATTTTATAAGTTAGTCTTTGCATGTCTAGCTTGTGTTGTTTGGATTCGTCTTGTAGGTAAAATAATTCCTAGTTGCGAGTGGTGGTCATGGGTGAAGAAGAGGAATAAAAAAGGGCAAGTAGGACCAAAGAAAAAAGAGTGAAAAATGATATATATGAATATGTTTAGTGTGAAAAGAGGAATGCAATGAGATATGTATTAAATAAGGGTTTCATGGAGTTGGTTCCATGGGAAAAAAAGGTTGAAAATGATAGGTACTACTATGATTAAGATGAAGAGAAGAATAGAATGAGATAGGTCTCAAATAATGGGGTGGGCAGGACCCAGACTCTTTATAATCCAATCTGAATAATACAAGAGTGACGAAATGGCCAAATGATTAACAGAAAAAAAAAAAAAAAAAGTGTTGGAATTTCACAACAAAAATGTAGGAGGCATAGTTGCACCACAATACAACTTATATGTTTTGTTTCTATCCCAAGGGATAGGGTGTTTAGGGTTTTCTTAGAAAATGATTTTCCCTATGTTATAGATCTCTGATATATGTGTGGAGTCCAACAATAGTACTCAACCCAATATCTCAATGCACCAACTAAGGAGAATAGATCGTGACCTTAGACATACTACCCAAATATCGAGGTACTAGAGAGTATATTTTCGAGTGTTGTTCTCAATGGAACTATAACATTCAGTTGGTCGATTGGTTTATCTATGGAGGTGTTGGTAACAATTGTGGTATCGGGATTTTAAAGGGAGAGACGATCGAGACCTTTTGAGGCTCGAAAGACCAATGGAATCCTAGCCGCTGATTTTGGCAGGACGCGTGTCAGACATCAGAAGGAGAGTCAGGATTTTAGTCCATCAAAGGATCGGAGTTTCTAAAGGCAGAGAACTCTTACATGAGTAAATCATGATGCGCGATTACTCGACTAAATTAGAGTCGTCCGTCAGCTGTGGTACGTGGCGGAAGATCTTGCAGAGTCGGGGATCGGGGATATGAAAGTCCCGCGCACATGGCAGTAGAAATCCCGATATCCCGATACCCGATTTCCTGATATCGGGGGGCATCTTTCAATAGTGGAAGAAAGGTGGCAGGCTATACACCAAGGAGCTGACCGTCAACAAGTCAACGGCTATAAGCCATCGGGTTTCGAGGAATCGCAAGTTTATTGGACACAAACATCGTGTCGTCAAGAACACCGAAATCCCGATGGAAAGTTGGACCACGGTCGCACAGGGACAGGCCATATGGACTATGGTCTAGCCGGTAGGGGATAATTTCTAGTAGAAGGAGCTCATCGCATATTGGGATATCGGGGATTCCGGAGGCAAGGAACTCACGCACTTCAAACTCGTGAATCCTGAATCCCCGAAACCCCGATGAAAGGCTATATGGCCACGGTCATGTGGTAACAGTCATTTGGACCAGGGCGTAGTCAAGGGGGCTAGCGCGCAAGGAGCCATCGACAATCGCAGAATTGCGACTCCTGGGCACTTGTGTATCGAGGCATCAAAAACGCCAAAATCTCGACAGAGGATCGGCTCAGGTCACATAAGAGGTGGTCATATAGGTGGTAGTATAGCCAGGAGGGCTAGCTCATGTACGAGCTCATCGGAGAATCGACGATCGGGAATTCAAGAGTCAAGAACTCTTGACAGCAGAAATCGTGAAACCCTGATCCCCGATACAGAGTCGGGGACGACCATGGCCAGGTGCTGAAGGCCGTGAAGAGATTGGAAAGGACCTGTGGATCGGGTTATTGCAGCAGTGTTTCCCAAGGGAATTCAAGGAGCCGTTTCGGCTCAGCAGAAAATGATAAGGAAGGTAGGTGAAGCCTCGCGTCACTCATTTATTGTAGAGTATGGAGGTTCTGACCAGAGTGTACCCAGAAGAGTCCCTTTGTACCGATTCTCTGCAGAAGGGTCACACCGAGTCTTCAAATCATCAAGAGAGCCTGAACACTCCAATTCAAACATTAAAGGAGCCTTAGCTACCCCCTGACGCGAGCCATGCTGAATTGAAGAAGCATATGACAGGAGTCCGGAGGACATATTTGATTGAAGAAATGACCCCATTGAAGTCCTGAGATACTGTTGCCAGGCGAACTTTGGCTGAAGTATATGTAGGCATTTTTTCCATTTTGTAATCCATCGATGGTTGAGCAGAGCTCCCAGGTTGTAAAGTTTTAATGAAGCATTGTTGTTCTGGTTATGTATGAATTTTGGAGACTTCTTGCCTTATGAATACCAGTTTCTATCATGTCTTTGTTTACATTGTGTTAGAGCAGCTCGGAATTGGAGGATCCAGTTGAGCTGTAACTATTATAGGATGATGTTGTAATGGATCACTGTAATAGTTATGGAGCCTCTAATCATTGCTTGTGATTTCTTTAACGCTGAACGACTTGGAATTGGAGGACCCAGTCAAGTCCCCTTTCAGTTTCTTGAAGCCCTGAACCAGGAGGATCCTGCTTTCAGAGTTTTTCCCCTACAAACCGCTGCAAGCCTGATGCTCAGAGCTGTTTGTTCACTTTCTCCTAAGTCTTCCACCTGTTCAACTTTAAATCAACCCACTGGCTGAAGTTAGGATTCGAGACCTCCTCTGTTCGTTATGTACCAGACTCAGTCTCTGAGTTAGAGTGATACATCCTAGAGCCATTATCTCCATTTTTCACCCTTTATAAACAAATCGTGACATAAAACTGATGGACGTTTGGCTCTGCTCCTGCAAGTAATCCAGGAGCGACTTCTGACGCTAACATTTCTGGTGCCGTTGCCGGGGATGGAATTGAAGATTTTCCCTGGGTAGAATGACATTGAGTCTCTGAATCCGAAGGTGCATAGGATCATCAGAGCCTTTAGATTGCTAATTTTACACCTGGTGACTCCATTGTGATGATTCCGCTGGGGAGAACCTGCTTTGTTAATTGTGGCTTTCAGAGGTAGGCATACGCGGTCTCACCCACAGATACCTCTAGATACATCTGAAACAGATCCAGAGGCGGTTCTTAGAAAGGGAAAGGCCTCCGAAGAAGAAGCGTTTATCACCGAATTAGGTAATCCACCATATCCTTCTGTTGGAGCTCCTTTTTCTCCTCCTCAGATTTTTGACAGGCTTGTCTCTGCATTTTCCCGTTTCTTAAATTTTGGGACTGTTCCTGTTGAGTTTTCCCCTCCCGGTCTGGGATCAGAGGGACAAGATTTTGTCACTCCCCTCTCCCCTGAAGCTGCACCTTGGCGTAGACCCGTGACCTCAGACAATTTCCCTACTCCTGTTCAAGGAGGAGCACCTACTGACTGGAGCTCGGTATCCTGTTCTCTGAATCACCTCTTGTTTCCCGCCCCGCTTCGAGATTTATCCTCAGTAACCCCTTTGCAAACTCCTTCTCCTCCAAGTTCTCCTACACCTAACATCCCTATGGCTGGTGCTAATCCCCCTCTCAACAGAATGGATGCTATAGTCGCTACCAGATACGCTCCCTTAGTTCTTCCCCATCCTATGAATCCCCTCCCTGCTGAAGATTACCTGAAATACATGCCCAAGTTCACTGGGGAAGGAGACTTAACTGCTGAATAGCACCTAGCTGCTTTCTACAGTTATGAAGACAACCTCAATATTGAAAACGAGGATGTCTGGATGAGAGTTTTTGTCCAGATCTTGGATGGTGAAGTGAGGAAGTGGTTTAGAGGATTGGCCCCAGGATCTATTGCTGGGATTGAGGCTCTGGATAGTGCTTTCTTGAGGAAGTGGGGAGATAGGAGGGACTTCATGTATTACATGACAGAATTCGGGTCTTTGAAAAAGATGGAAGGAGAGTCGGTCTCTTACTTCTCCAAAAGATTTAACAAGATGTATAACAAGATCCCTGCAGAGATAAAGCCCTCAGAAGCCTCTGCCCAAATTTCCTATGCTGGTGCATTTGACCCTGATTTCTACCTTTTGCTGAGAGAAAGAAGAGCCACCTCTTTAGCCCAAATGCAAGATGCGGCCATAGAAGTGGAATCCAATGTATTAGCAGCTGGCAGACTGAGAAACAAGGCCGACACAGACAGAAGAAAAGGAAGGTCAGAAGCCTCAACTTCTGGATCATTGGTGCCTCACACTCAAGTGGATGAACTGACCAAGATGGTGAAGTCTCTGTCTGCAGAGATGGAGAGGATGAGGATGGAAGGGAGGAAAGCATATAAAGGCCCTCAGATCACTGAAAACAAGGGAGGTATTAGGAGGCCAGATAATTTTACTCCCCTGAATGTGCAGAAAGAGAAGGGAAGAGACAGAGAAGACCAGAAGATTCAGGCCCCTTTTGAAAACAATTTTGTGACCGAGGGGGGAGAAAGAGAATCGGAGGAGCTTGATCCTGAAATCCACTGCATTGGAGACACTCCTCCTTTTCCTCATCTCACTCAATCTTCATATGAGGAGTCTCTCATGGACAACCAGCTGAATGAGCTAAGCAAGGGAGACAAGGCTGGTGGCGGCCAAGGCAGGTACAACCTAAGGTCTGATAAAAGGACGGCAACGCCTGATATTCCTCAGTAGTCCATTAGAGCAGAGAGACCTGCTAATAAAGAAGAAAATGATCACAGAGGTAAGAAAGCTCAGACCCCCTCCCCCATTGTCCATAATCATGTTCCTGAAATAAAAGAAATTCCGAAGACTACATCTTCTTTTAATTTTGAGCATGAGATTCAAAGGATCAGAATCCCTATGCCCCTCACTGAGCTGATTAAACATGGCGAATTTAAAAAAAGATTCTCTGAGATTTTACAATCTGAAGCCTCATGCCTTCCCTGAGAATCCATAAACCTTCAAGACGAAAAACCAGCAGTTGTCCTAGGCCCCATGGTAGAAGATAGAGATGACTCATCCCCTCCCTTCTACACCTTCTTGAACATACATGACAAAGTGCTGCACAACTGTTTGATGGATTTAGGGGCCTCTCACAACCTCATGCACAAAACTGTCAAGGAAGAATTGGGACTAGAAGTTACCAAAGCCTATCATGACCTCTATTCTTTTGACTCCAGGAGAGTTTAGTGTCTTGGAGTTATTAAAGACTTGGTTGTAACCTTGTTTCAACTACCTATGAAAAGTGTGGTCATGGATATCGTAGTAGCCGATGTCCCCCCCAAGTTCGGAATGTTGTTATCAAGATCTTGGATAAAACGACTGGGGGGAACCTTGCAGATGGACCTCACATATGCTACTATCCCAGTGTTCGGAGGAGAGCATAGAAGACTGTACAGGGAAGCTTAATTGGCCTATATAATCAGTGATGAAGCCAACCCCACCAACCATCCTATCTTTGCCTTAGACACTGATTTAGCCTCTAGTTTACTACAGCTCACCCATGCCCCAGAGCCACCTATGAGACTTAGAAAACAACCCACTGTTTTCCCTGAAGTTCCTCTCTCCATCACCCCAATTTGGAAAATGTTTTTGATGGAGCCTGTTCCCGAGAAGGCGCTGGAGCTGGAGTAGTTTTTTTGTCGCCAGCTCAGGAAACCATATCTCTGTCATATAAATTAGAATTTGAAGCTACCAACAATGTGGCAGAGTATGAGGCTCTTGTTCTGGGACTAAGGGCTGCAAGGGAAATGGGAATTCAGGAGATAGCAGTGTTCGGTGATGCAGAGTTGTTGGTCTAGCAGGTCAAGAACGCTTATCAAGCTAAGAATCCTCGAATCAGGAGTTACAGGAATGAGGTCTGGGACCTTGTTGACAGTTTCTTCTCAGCATTTAATATTTCTTTCATCCCAAGAGAAGAGAACACCTTGGAGGATTCCTTGGCTGCATCGGCTAGAAATTTTAGAGTACCTCTGCCACCCAAATTCAGATATGATGTGGAGGTTAAATACAGACCCTCCATACCTGACAACGTCAAGCATTGGAAGGTATTCGAGGATGATCTTGAGGTCAAGAAATTTTTGGAGACTGTTGAGGAGTTTTCAGAAATGCACATAGACCAAGACGTTGTCCCAGAGGAAGAGCCTGATGGGGGTAATCTTCTAAATAAGATTGCGGGGCGTGACATTGTACAGCTGCCCAGCAACAATATTCCTAGGGGACTCGTTCCCTTAGAGAGGCTTTTCGATAATAATGATGTGTCTGTAAAAGGAAAGGTCTCGAACGAGGACGCTGATACTATTCAATGCAACATTGGAACCGAGAGTGAGCCCAAGTATGTCAAATTGTCAAGAAGTCTGACAGGGGAGCAGAGGTCTGAATACGTTGGACTCTTAAAGAGATTTGCTGATGTGTTTGCCTGGACCTACGAAGACCTTAAAACCTATGACACCTCTATCATCGAACATAAAATCCCGTTAAAAGAAGAGGCAAAGACTTTTAGGCAGAAACTGAGGCAGATCAATCCCATGTTGCTGCCTATCATGGAAAGAGAAGTGAAGAAGCTGCTTCAAGCTCAAATCATCATCCATCTGAGATATTCAGAATGGGTGGCTAATTTGGTGCCAGTAAGATAAAAGAATGGAGAGATCAGACTCTGTGTAGACTTCAGAAACCTGAACAGAACCTCGCGAAAAGATAACTACCCCCTGCCAAAGATGGAACACATACTACAGAGGGTGACAGGAGCTTCCAGGATGTCCATGATTGACGGTTTCTCTGGCTACAATCAGGTCTCTGTTCTGCCTGAAGATAGGGAAAAGACAACATTCACCACTCCATGGGGCACGTTCATGTATGCTAAGATGCCATTTGGACTAATGAATGTGGGGGCGACTTTCCAGCATGCCATGGACATAGCTTTTGTTGGGGAAAAAGACAAGTTTGTGGTCGTTTATCTGGATGACATCACAATATTTTTGAAATCTGATGTAGAACACCGTCATCATCTCAGGAAGGTTTTCTTGAAGTGCAGAAAGTTTGGCATTTCAGTAAACCCCAAGAAGTCCTTATTCACCATGCAGGAGGGGAAATTACTAGGCCACATAGTATCAGCAGAAGGAGTCAGGATTGATCCCAGCAGAGTGGAGGTGATACAAGCTTTATCAATCCCAAGGTCTAGGAAGGAGGTCCAATCTTTCCTCGGTAAAATTAATTTCCTAAGGAGGTTTGTACCTAACTTTGCTGAGGAGGTAAAGCTTATAACAACCATGTTAAAGAAAGAAAATGAAGTAAGGTGGACCCCTCAATCGCGACATTCCTTTGAACAAATCAAGAAGGCCCTGACTGAAGCTCATGTGCTTATCAGTCCTGACTACTCAAAGGATTTCCTTATTTTCTCCTTTGCCTCACCCGACACAGTGGCTGCTATTCTATTACAGACAAATGACAGTGGGTTAGAACAACCTATTTCTTACTTCATCCAAGCATTAAGGGATGCCGAAGTCAGGTATGACACTATGGAGAAACAAGCTTATGCTCTAGTGAAAGCTCTCAAAGATTTTAGGACCTATATCCTACAGTCGAAAATCATCACCTATGTCCCCTTGGCTGCTGTTAAAGATATTCTTATTCAGCCTGACATAGACGGGAGGAGGAGTAAATGGATAGCCAAAATCTTGGAGTTTGACCTGGAAATAAGGACCACCAAGTTGATCAAAGGGCAAGGCTTAGCCAAGCTGCTGGCTGAAGCAAATTGCCAAGCTTTGGGGATAAGTTTCATTAGCGAATGCTCAGATATTCAGCAGGATCGGCTATCTGACATAGATCATCAAAGGGAGCCCCCATTGGCTTAATGTCCTTGGTATAAGGATGTCATATACTTTTTGCAAGAGATGCGACCTCCAGACGGCCTGCAAAGAAGCAAAGCTAGAGCTCTAAAGCTCAAAGCAGTCAGGTACTGCCTAATCGATCAAGTATTATATTGGAAAGACCCCCTGGGGGTGCTTCTAAAATGTATAAGTCCACCAGAGGCCGAGAAGGTCATAGCTGAATTTCATAGTGGCCTATGTGGAGGACACCATTTCTGGAGAGCCACAGCCCACAAAATCCTCAGGGCTGGGTACTACTGGCCTACCGTGTTCACTGATGTCTGCAAAGAGGTCAGAGCCTGCATCAAATGTCAAAAATTTGCAGGAAAGCAACAACTCAGGTCTCTGCCATTAAAATCGGTGGTGGTTTCAGGGCCTTTTCAGTAGTGGGGCCTGGATTTTATTGGAGAAATTCACCCTCCCTCCAGTGGACAACATAGGTGGATCCTGACTGCTACAGATTTCTTTACCAAGTGGATTGAGGCTATTCCCACCAAGAGTTCTTCCCACAAGGTAATCATCAGATTCTTGGAGGACCTCATCACAAGGTTTGGCTGTCCAAATAAGATTGTCACTGATAATGCAGCCGCTTTTGGGTCTGAGCCATTAGCCAGGTTCTGTAAGCAGTTCGGGATTAAGCTGATTCACTCCACCCCGTATTATCCACAGGGCAATGGTTTAGCAGAGTCCTCCAACAAAAGTTTA
>JZKD02S0085669.1:1036011-1051033 GCA_000966675.3 Picea glauca | reverse complement strand
TGATGCCCAGAGCTGTTTGTTCACTTTCTCCTAAGTCTTCCACCTGTTCAACTTTAAATCAACCCACTGGCTGAAGTTAGGATTCCAGACCTCCTCTGTTCTTTATGTACCAGACACAGTCCCTGAGTTAGGATGATACCTCCTAGAGCCATTATCTCCATTTGATTACCCTTTATAAACAAATCGTGACATAAAACTGATGTGCATTGGGCTCTGCTCCTGCAAGAAATCCAGTAGTGACTTCTGACGCTAACAGGTCCCTAACACCATATTTGGGAAGAGCATATGAAAATGATTTATGTTCATGAAAACCATGTGTAATAAATAAAGTGAAACATTGATGAGGCCTCTTTTAATTGTATTATCATATCTTATAATAGGATAGAGTGAATTTGCATCTCTTTATTTATCCCATTATTCACCAAGGAAGATTCACCAAATATATGTAGTCTCATTACTCCTTTATCCATAACTACACTCTATAGAAAAAAAAAGTTTCATCCTTTCAATGTAATTTTTTGAATCCAATCCCAATCCAGTTTTGAAACTAATAAAATTCCCATCAATAATGAAAAAAACACTACCAACACTACTAAAATTTGTTTTCATTTCATACCACCATCAAAGAAACACCATGGAGAGGATGTATTCATAAATAACTCACCAACTTCCTTGATTGTCTTGCCTTTATGGTCATTTCACAACCTTGAAAAATACCAAAAACTTGATTGTAAACATGGAAAGAGGGGTGTTGTTTACATTCAAAAATATGATGATTTTGTGACCACCAAATACCCCATAAGATGAAACATTGAACTACTCTAAATTATTTTAGTTCCTTTTAATGAAATGAAGCTTGAATAAATTCCTCGACTTAAGATACCATCTAGGATTTTTTCATTCCAAACAACTTTCCAATATCTTTATTGATATGTTGAGCATATGAGTATTGGATAAGTATGTGAGTAATTGTTTAAACATCCCTCAAACATAACATACAAAATTTGGGGCCCTCTCTTCATCTCTTTTGTAATCCCTCTCAAGTCAAGAAGAATCTCATCTTTTTAGGATCCTTTATCTCCATATTTTATACCACCAACACATATCTTTTTAACAGACAATATCCATTAATATTTCATATCCATGATTCGAAATACACATTCCTTGGGCTTTATCTTTTCCCATATCAAAGTTTGGTCAACATCTATTATTTAAACATGATTTCTTTTCATCTCATTTAGGGACAACTACTATCTATCTATCCATGTTGCATCTAATTCAATAGATTGAGAAGATTTCAAACCATCTTGCCAAACATTAGTAGCATTAGAATACATGACCTATTGTAAAGTAAAAATACAATTTTCATATAGATGGTTTATAATATTAGGGGTTAGATAAATATAATCCTACAATGATGGGACTTTCCTCCTTCACCACATATTGAAAAAAGTATTTATCCCGAAACCATTTCCTCTCGACGTAAGGACTATACAAATTCATCATTGTAATTTCCTTCCTTAGACCTTTAAACAATAATTATGAGCATAGACCTAGAACAACGAAAAAAAAACATTAATTTACTCATATATTTAATTCCATCCAGTAATTAATCCTTCAAAATTTCTAGATGCATACACAACTGAAAAATCACATCCCTTAATATAACTTCACAAACTAGCCACTAACTCATCCCCAAACAAAATCTCTTGTAGTTGATCTATAGATGGTGGACCTATGGCCTATCTATTTAATCAATATAAATCTTGTGTATAAATAAATGATCCTCTTTACTACTAATCACCAACAAACATTAACAAAAAAATGGCTTTCTCAATATCAATTATACAACATTTTATAACCTTGCATAGAACCAATTGTAATTTTTTTTATTCTTTCAACTTCACTCTATAAAAGATTTCCAATAAAATTATGGATTCACCCTCTTCCTTTGTGTGAGGGAATTGGAATTCCCATCTCCATGGTTGTAGGTTATTATTACTTAGGTACCATGAAATTATCCAAGGTCATAGAAACCACCAATTTGGTTGTATAAGATGGTGTACTCAACAAGTTTCATACTAGTGACTTAGAAAACCAATAAACAAGATAATGTTGTAGAAAGTGGATAATTATTACTCATGCCAATGGTCAAGAAAACCACAACATAAAGAACACAATTAATTAGTCAACTTTGCAATAAGACAACCAAACGATTTTTCATTTTTGAAGGGAAAAAAACATATTGTTGTAAGTAGGAATTCAATGCATGGAAAGAACTATGGGTTCAGATATGAGTGTATAAAATAGGATTTTGTTTTATGCTAGACATCAAATGAATTGGTGGTTTGGTTTAATCAACAATAGAATAGCGAATTGAGGGAGTGTTGGATTAGTTTTTGTGGCTTACATATTACTAAAAAAAAAAAAAAAACCTAGAACATAAAGCAATCTTACATATACTTGATCACATAGTAATGAATTCACACCATCGACAACATATATTTTTATTTTTTTTAACCAAAAAACCCAAACATGAAAAATAGATTGATTGGGGATTTTATATAGTAGGAAAGTTATTACAAAAGGGTGATAAATACATATATTTAGTGTATTGTTACTGATTTGAAGGAAATTTCTAGATGTCCATGTCTCAACAACAATCTTCACTAATCATGGGAGAGACTCAATGTCTTCTTCTCCTCTAATCATCAAGTGGACTGCTTCCTTGACATTTCATATATGCTACTATATTTATTCATATCCTCATCTATTTTAACTTCAATTCTTTTCTTAATCATGACCTTAATTTTTAATTGGATTCCTTGGAAGGCCAAGTATCACAATGGTTCATTTCGACTTCCAAGGGAATTTTCAACATTTTCTAAACTTTACCAAAACAACAATTAAACGTTTATTGTAATGTTTACAAAGATATTTGATGAGGATATAATTTAGTTCACACCTCCCAATTTGTAGGATTTTGACCCCCAAAATATTCAACTTTGTTCAATATTTTTTTCTCTACATTTGCATTTCTACCTCCTCCACTACCACATATCCATCTCTAGAAAATATCCAAGAAAGGGTGACTCTACTATAGGATGGAATATAAGATATGAATAGGTGCTTCCTTTAGCATATTCTTGCTATCCGTATCATAGCTAGAGGTGACATTTGATGTTTCAATAGGTCATTGGACAACCAATTCTCCTTAGGATGCAAGTGAAGCAACTGCTCTTTCCCCTTAACCTCGTCTCTCCAAACTTTATTCTTAGTTGTTGGGTTCTTGGAATGGAGTTTCAAGTGAAGCCTACAACATTTGGCCTCCCAATGTCTAGCCAGTCTATACTACTATCAATATTTTTTGCATTGGTTACTTGGTTTTCTATAGTGCCAACAATTTCTATCCTTATGACCCATTTTCTTACAATAGAAACAAACTAAATATACTATGCCATGCATTTTCAATTTGTAATGATGATTTTCATATTGGCTTCTTGGTCCCCTAATAGTTGGAGTAGATATGGATGGAAAAACCATCTATTTGTTTCCCTCTTCCAAGACTCTACAAATAGATTTAACTGGCTCATTGCACACTCCTTTTCGAGTTTCATTTTCCTCCATGGGAATGACTTATTTTTTGGTTCATCTTGCCTTTATGAAGGTGGTTTGAATTGAAATTTTTTTGTCTTCTTGTCCATTGAATCCTATTCCTTTGTGCTTGATCCTTTATTGAGATACAATGGGGATTAGAATCCCTTTGCCTTCATGAACTTGGAAGAAATACCTTTAGTTTTCTTTTCAAATTCATCATAGGTCTGTTAAGGAAGGTATTGGAAGGTGAATTTACCATGATTGAATACCTCATGGTGTTCAATTCCTAAATGGTGATATAAGGGGATTGTTGGGTCTCTTGGAAATATGTTTGTATCTTCTTCAATGCCTTTTCCTTCACTACAAAATCTCAATATAGATGAGTAGTCACTTTCGTGACCCTCTCCTCTTTCCAATTATCGAGATGAGTTAATTTATCCTCCAATTGCAAGAGTTGTAATAAACTATTTTCTAATTCTTCCTTTGTGGTTGTGAAGGAACCATGATGTTTGTAAAGTTCATTGTTTAGATTGTAGACTTTTTCCACTTAAGATCAACGTTTCTCTTGGATCTACTTGTTGAAGTCTCACAATTCTCTTATCTTCTCCCTCTTCACAGTTTAACCCGTGGAAACTACTACAAGGTCTCTGATGAGCCTACTATCATAAATTATTATCCATCAATGATGGGCCTATGGACTTTCCATTTCATCAAAATGGATCCTCTGCAGTCATAAATGATGCTCTCTATTGCTAGTCACCAATAGGCATAAAAAAATAATGTCTCTCTTAGAATAAATCACACAACATTTTTTAACTTTCCACACAACCAATCACATTTTTTTTCATTCTTTTCTTTGGTCAATCCATAACAAATTCCTAGTAAATTTATGGCTTTAGCCTCTTGTTTTGTGTGAATCATCCACTATCAAATTAAATGGTGACAGAGAAACCACCAATTATGTTGTATGACATGGTGTACTCAACAATTTTCACACCATCAAATTAGAAAACCAACAGGCAAGATAATGTTGTAGAATGTGCATGGTGATTAACCACACCCATGGTCATGGAACCCACAATATAAAGTGCCCAATTAATTAACAAAATTACAATATTACAACCAAACAATTTTTCAATGTTGTAGGGAACGTAAAATATGTTTGTAAGTAGTCATTCAATGCATGTATTTCATTGTGATTTGAGTTGTGGGTGTATCAAACATGACACAATTGTTTTACGGCATAGGTAAAATGAATTAGTGATTGGTTTTAATAAAAAACATAGTAGAGAATCGAGGGAGTGTTGGAGTAAATTTTTTAGTTTACATAATATTAAAATAACAATTAGAGACTAGAACTAAAAACAAACCTATAGGTACTTGAGCACATAACAATTAATTCACACAATATACAACACAGTTGATATTTTTAATACCCTAGAAGCCAAATGGGAAAATCGAACTGATAGAGGATTTTATTAAGAAAAAAATTAATTACAGAAGGGTTGGCTATACAAATATTTAGTGTCTTATTACATACTGGTAGAAAGTTTGCAGATGGAAATGGATCAACAATAATATTCACTCATCAAGGGATAAACTCAATGCATTCTTCTACTCCAATAATCAAATAAAATTATTCCTTGATCTCTCATATCTACTATCACCCTTCTTCATTTCCTCCTTTATGCTCCCATCAATGATCTTCTTCATTTCCTCATCTATGTTCCCATCAATGATCTTCTTTATTTCATCCTCTATGGTCCCTTCAACGATGGTCTCTGAAGGTGTGTTAGTGTTTGGTACAAGGGTCTTACTATTATCAAACAATTTTCATTTATTGATATATTGTATATCTCATTCTATACTTGTGCAATGCATAACTTATTTTAAAATATTTAAGGAAACAAAAGTTACTACATAAATAAAAGAGCTGTATATTCAATCAATTTTTTTTTATCTCGGTTGGTTTGGAGGAATGATTGTTATCCTCCCCACTCAAGTTCAATTCCCACAAATGACATGTTGAGTTCATAATGAGTATATTGTTGTAATGGCTTCAAGAACTATTTTTGACCGAATTTATGCCTTGAATATTCTAGGGTTTACCCTAGGTACCATCCTCAAAATGAGGTAAAGTACTCTAGTGATTTCCCCAGGATTTATAATTGGAAAAAGACGAAGATGTATCTATTTTAAGATTCTAATATATGTCAAGAAAACAATATAATAAAAAAAGTAAACAATATTTTGAAAAAAAGATATATATTTTGAATCTATATATTCGACTCTATATGTGTCTGTAGTTTCACTAACAATGGTTTTTTGTGGCCTATAGAAAAATAACATAAAAAATAGAGATATTGAGAGGTGTTCAAAAAAATGGATGTTTTAATTTATTTTCAATCCAAACCACCAAGTTTGTCACCTTGGAACGAAACCTAAGGAAACCAAATAAGAAAACACATACACTAGAGTTGTCACTCCTGCTCGAGAAAAATTTGAAATTAAACAAATGTGCATGTGCTCTAGGAACATGTGCATGCATGTTTCTAGAGAATGTGAACATTCCTATTGTGCATGCGAGTTCTTAGAGTAATCATGAATTCCTACTAATACAACATCGTTGTGAAGAAACAACGTCTGACCCCCCAAAAACATTTGTTCTGGGGCTCTCGCTCTAGAACCTCGAATAAGAGGGGCATCATCGACCCCCTTGAATCCCAGGACACAATGAAAAATTAATGTGTATTGTTTTCAATACCCTAGGACACATACCAACTATTTGAATCCACTTAGTAGCACTAAAATTCCCAACCATAGGACAACACCATGAAAAACACCTTCAACTCATGCATTCAATTCCACAAACAACACCTTCAACTCACATGAAATATTCAACCACGAGCAACATATTGAGGACACAAACATTATATTACAAGTGTATCATTTACCTCTTAGTGTGCATATTATTACCCTTAGGTTTTATGGATAAGTAGGTATCTGTATGAAGACTTGGACCAAGGTCAAGTAATGGCCTACAAAAGTATCTTGTAGAGCTCCAGAACCACCAATGAGTCCTCAAAACACCAAAAATTGTCTCTTTATAAGATATTTTCCCTTTGGTTTGGAATATGGAAACCATTAAAAGGTTTCAAGCAACAAGTATGGGTCATGGGCCATTAGACGTGGTCAAGGGAGGAAAATCGAGCATTAGGAGACAAATGAATCTTCAAGGAATCTAAATCCAAGAACAATGGTTTTCACCACCTCAGATAATTTCTTGAGAGTATCATATCCCTCCTAGTTTGGTTATGGGAACCATTAGAAGGTTTTGAGATATAGGTATAATTATAATTTCTTTTACCATGGTAGGGTGAGGAAACTCACGCCTCAAGAGATAAAGGAAGATTCTAAGGATTAATGGACATGAAAAAGGACTTGAACCACCACATAATACTTTTATATGGGACATTTTTCCTTTAAGAGGTAATTTGGGATTTATGATCAGGATTTTAGTAAGTTATGTTTGTGTCATGATGCATTAAACATTGTTAGGGGAGGAAACCCTAGCCTTAGTCCCTAAAAAATTGTTTTAGGAATATAAGGACAATAATCTCACCTAAAGGATGGGTCTCAAGTCCTTGGACATGTTGAGGGGAGGAAATATGATCCTTATTCCCTAAAGGAATATTCTATCCATATAGTTCCAAGAAGGATACCTTGAAAAACCACACATAGACTCCTAGGGTATCCTTGGCCTATGATTGGGGATGTTGGGGACCCTAGGTAGTTTTGATCAGTATTATGTGTCTTAGGGCCCTAGAAATGATATAGGGAAGAAGAGCATGGCTTCAGTATTAAATAAATATTTGAGGCATCCTAAACCATGAACAATTCCTTGAAGCACCATGCATGACCTATTGAGGGTATCAATGACCTATAAGAAAGGAAGTTATTTTCCTCAAAAGGTTTTTAATATTAAGTATGGGTATCAATACCTCAATATGGTTGATGGTTGAAACCCAAGACTTAGTCAAAGTACAAATATTATAGGTATCCAGGGACAAACATGATGCTTCAAACCCCCACATTTCACTTCTTAAACTTTTAGGTAGATAATATGGGTTCAAATGTCATGACTGACACCTAAAACCACCATAGATGATCCCTCAACAAGATATTTGGCCTTCAAGTTGGTATATGGATATCGTTAGGATATTTTGAGAACTAGGTGTGGGTATTGGGTACTTGGAGATGATTGAGAGAGGAAAACCAAGCCTTAGGTCCTAAATGAATCTTGTATGAATCTAGAGATAATAGCAACTTGTTGAATGATGACAAAGGAGTTTTCCATGGTATCCTTGTTATTTATATGGGGATAGTCATCATTATGAGGCTTCGAACTATTAAGTATGAGGTTATAGACCTTGGATATGGTCATGGGAAAAAACCTCAAAATTAGGCCCTAAAGGAAGCTTCTAGTATTCTTGGGCCAACAATGATACCTTGAATAACCACAAATGACCTCTCAATCGTTCTGTGCTTATAACTAGGAATATAGGCACCGTTAGCATGTTTTATCACTCGGTATGGTTATCGAGGCCTTGAATATGGTTAGGGGAGGAAACATGAATCTTAAGCCTTAATATAAGCTTCTATCCATCTAGGTCCAAGAAGGATTCCTTGAGAAACCAGACATGGCTATCCTTTCCCTATGATTGAGGATGTCGGTGCCACTAGGTGGTTTTGAGAAATACATATGTGTCCCAAGTCTGTATAAATGATATATGGAAGAAGGCCATGACTTAGTTCCTAAAGAAAGGTTAGAGACATCCAAATCCATGAACATTTTATTGTATAACGAGGCATGACCTCTAGAGGGTATCCTTGGTCTTTAAGAAAGGACAATAGTGCTCTTGCAAGTGTTTGAGAATTATCTATGTATCTCAAGGAATTGACATGGTCAAGGGGGGAATCTAAGATTTATTTGAAGTATAAATTTCTTAGGCATACAGAGACAAGAAAAAAATCTCAAAAAACCACACCAAACCTCTCAAGTGCTTAGGAATATTCTAGGGCTCAACGGTCATGAATGACACCTAAAAAAACCATATATGATCTATCGCTGAGATCTTTCACCTTCAAGCGGGGATATGGGAATTGATAGAAGATTTTGGGAACTAGGTATGGGTATTGGATACTTCAACATGATTGAGAGAGGAAACCAAAGCATTCATTCCTAAAGGAAGATTCTATGAATATAGGGCCAAAAACGACATGTTGAAGAACCAAAAAGGACCTTTGCAGGGTATCCTTAGTGTTGGATAGGGATAGTTAGAATTATGTGGTTTTGAAAATTAAGTATGGGGCTATGGACCGTAGAAATGGTTAGGTGAAAAAACCCAAGAGATAATCCATAAAGGAAGATTGTAGGATTATGGGGCCAATAATGACACCTTGAACAACTTCAAATGACCTCTCGAGGGAATCCTTTTCTTCTAACTACGTATATAGGTAACATTTACATTTTTTAGCAATAGGTATGGGCTTAGGGCCTTGAACATGGTGAGAAGAGGAAATTTCAACCTTAGGCAGTAACCAAATCTTCTAGCCATCCATGGCCAATAAAGGATGTTGTAAATAACCACACATGGCCTCTTAAGGGTATCATTGGCCTATGATTTGGGATGCTAGTGCCACTAAGTGGTTTTTAGCAGTAGGTATGTGTCCTAAGGACCTATAAATTATCTAGGGAATAAGTCCATGTATTATTTCCTAAATATATATTAGAAACATCCAAGGCAATGAACATTTCTTCAAAGAAAAACACATGACCTATAGAGGCTATCCTTGGCATCTAAGAAAATATGTTAGTGCCCTCACAAGGTTTTGAGCAGTATCTATGGATATCAAGGCCTTGACATGGTTGAGGGGGGTAATCCAAGACTTAGCTGAAGTAAAAATATCATAGGAATCTAAGGACAAACACGACGTCTCAAACAACCATGCCCAACCTCTCAATATTTTAGTTAGGTTTTGGGGATCAAGGGTCATGCATGACACCTCAAAATACCATAGATTACCTTTTGAGGGGATATTTCACATTCAAGTGGGGATATGTGCAACATATCCACTATAATATCTAGTTTAATTCATGCATAATGTTGATATGAATGTGGTTATGGCCAAGCGATGCAATATGAAAATGTATTTTCTATATTTAAATAAATAAAATGTGATACCAAGTGCTAAGAATATGGAAAGATATGAGGGCTATGTTTTCCACAAGAGAAGATAGTTTCTAAGAGGTGTCCAAGGGGGAAAATAATTATTGATATTAATTTGACCCATATTTTCTAAATTTTATTATCATTGGAGATAACCTCTAAATCTATGTTGAGTGTATGAGAACCCAGACATTAAACTCATGTAAGAGGGTGGGTGTGAGAGTCACACCCCATAGTTATTGGAGAGCATGGGGTTGAAGTACAATCAACATTGGGCGGAGTGAGAAGTCAATTGTATTTTTAAAACAAAGGAAATTTGTATGGGCAGTTACATGAGTTTTTGTACACATTGAATTTTACATAAACAATAAGAAGAGAGTAGAGAAAATACCATTGAAGATAGAGAAAGAAGGATGACCAAATTTTGGATCATGCTGTAGCATTTTGGAGTTCTTTGGAGTTGTATATTGAAGAGCCAGGTTGTTAGGCCTGAAGAGTGAACTCTTGTGTGAGTTTCACTCTAAAAATAAGTGTTTGTTATTTTTGCTGGTAGTTTTGTTGGCAATAAGTTCCCTTCAGTTTCCAGTAGAAAGATTCCTAGTTACCTGTGCTAGAGAGACCATGATAAATGAATGTTAGGATTGATGTACTGAGAATAGTGAAGGGGTACATTTATTGGGTTGGGAAGGTAAAGAGGAAGAGATCTGTAGGAAATTAGGGATATTTGTAGGAGAATACCAATGGGTTGTGATATATCGAGCCGTGAGTGGACTCTGAGAGACCCTTTTATTATGGACTCCTAGCCCCAACTTGAGGGGTATTTGTTGTTGAGATTTAGAACAACGATTCTATGGTTAGGTGGAACATATTTCACATGTAGTTGGTTGCCCAATTGTTTTAAAAGATAAATGTTTATCTATTTCCTGAGTTATTTACGAGTTTAACTTTTGTGCGTTTTACTCTATGCATGAGAATGAATTCTTTATTGTTATGGTGAATTTATTAGTTTCATTTACTTGTTTGACTATTATGGACAATTTCACGAGCTTGAATTTCATGTTGTTCATAATTCTATGATTAATGGTATGTGATAATTTGTTTTAGTAAGTAACGATGACTTATTCCAACACGATGCTCGAATCGTTCTGCATGCTGTAAATAATTATCATGCACAGTAAAAGCGTGTTGTGTGTGCATTGAGAATAGTTGTCATGCACATGACAAAGGATTTTGTTTGTGTGGTTTGAATCGGTGAGGACACAACCTGAATGTTTGTTTGGAATGTTGTAGATGCATTTATTTATATGGTATCAGAAAATAGTTAAATTTGTGTATAATCCATAACTGATAAGCTACAAGAATTTAGTTAGAAGAAAAGTTTCATATTTACGTGTATTTTCCACAATTAATGTTCTTCGGTTAAGATGGGGGATGTTACATAATGGTATTAACGATTTTTGGTCCAACACCAGACTTGTATGGGTCAAATATCAACATGAAGTTGGTAAATTTATCATCTCAACATGGAGTTGTGCCAAATTTGGGGATAACGAAAAAAATATGAGTGAAGCTCCTAGTGTTAGTAACAATTGTGGTATCAGGATTTTAAAGGGAGAAACAGCCGAGACCTTTCGAGCCTCGAAAGACCAATGGAATCCTAGTCGTTGATTTTGGCAGGATGCGTGTCAGACATCAGAAGGAGAGTCGGGATTTCAGTCCATCGGAGGATCGGAGTTTCTAAAGGCAGAGAACTCTTACATGAGTAAATCGCAATGCGCAATTACCCGACTAAATTAGAGCCATCCGTCAGCTGTGGTACGTGGCGGAAGATCCTGCAGAGTCGGGGATCGGGGATATGAAAGTCCCGCGCACATGGCAGCAGAAATCTCGATATCCCGATACCCGATTTCCCGATATTGGGGGGCAACTTTCAATAGTGGAAGATAGGTGGCAGGCTATACAACAAGGAGCTGACCGTCAACAAGTCAACGGCTATAAGCCATCGGGTTTTGGGGAATCACAAGTTTATTGGACACAAACATCATGTCGTCAAGAAAATCGAAATCCCAATGGACAGTTGGACCACGGTCGCACAGGGACAGGCCATATGGACTATGGTCTAGCCGGTAGGGGCTAATTCCTAGGAGAAGGAGCTCATCGCATATCGGGATATCGGGGATTCTGGAGGCAAGGAACTCGCGCACTTCAAACTCGTGAATCCCGAATCCCCGAAACCCCGATGAAAGGCTATACGGATGTAGGCATGTGGTAATGGTCATTTGGACTAGGGCGTAGTCAAGGGGGCTAGCGCGCAAGGAGCCATCGACAATCGAAGAATTGTGACTCCCGGGCACTTGTGTATCGAGGCATCAAAAATGCCAAAATCCCGACAGAGGATCGGCTCGGGTCACATAAGAGGTGGTCATATAGGTGGTAGTATAACCAGGAGGGCTATTTCATGTACGAGCTCATCGGAGAATCGGCGATCGGGAATTCAAGAGTTAAGAACTCTTGACAGCAAAAATCGCGAAACCCCGATCCCTGATACAGAGTCAGGGACGACCATGGCCAGGTGTTGAAGGTCGTGAAGAGATTGGAAAGGACCTGTGGATCGGGTTATTGCAGCAGTGTTTCCCAAGGGAATTCAAGGAGCCGTTTTGGCTCAACAGAAAATGATAAGGAAGGTAGGTGAAGCCTCACGTCACTCATTTATTGCAGAGTATGGAGGTTCTGGCCAGAGTGTACCCAAGAGAGTCCCTTTGTACTGATTCTCTGCAGAAGGGTCACACCGAGTCTTCAAATCGTCAAGAGAGCCTGAACACGCCAATTCAAACATTAAAGGAGGCTCAGCTACCCCCTGGCACGAGCCATGCTGAATTGAAGAAGCATATGACAGGAGTCTGGAGGACAGATTTGATTGAAGAAACGACCCCATTGAAGTCTTGAGATACTGTTGCCAGGCGAACTTTGGCTGAAGTATATGTAGGCATTTTTTCCATTTTGTAATCCATCGATGGTTGAGCAGAGCTCCCGGGTTGTAAAGTTTTAATGAAGCATTGTTGTTCTGGTTATGTATGAATTTTGGAGACTTCTTGCCTTATGAATGCCAGTTTCTATCATGTCTTTGTTTACACTGTGTTAGAGCAGCTCGAAATTGGAGGATCCAGTCGAGCTGTAACTATTATAGGATGATGTTGTAATGGATCAATGTAATAGTTACAGAGCCTCTAATCAGTCCTTGTGATTTATTTAATGCTGAACGACTTGGAATTGGAGGATCCAGTCAAGTCCCCTTTCAGCTTCTTGAAGCCCTGAACCAGGAGGATCCTTCTTTCAGAGTTTTTCCCCTACAAACCGCTGCAAGCCTGATGCCCAGAGCTGTTTGTTCACTTTCTCCTAAGTATTCCACCTGTTCAACTTTAAATCAACCCACTGGCTGAAGTTAGGATTCCAGACCTCCTCTGTTCTTTATGTACCAGACTGAGTCCCTGAGTTAGAGTGATACATCCTAGAGCCATTATCTCCATTTGATCACCCTTTATAAACAAATCGTGACATAAAAATGATGGGCGTTGGGCTCTACTCCTGCAAGCAATCCAGGAGCGACTTCTGACGCTAACATTTCTGGCGCCATTGGCGGGGACGAAATTGAAGATTTGCCCTGGGTAGAACGACATTTGGTCTCTGAATCCGAAGTTGCATAGGATCATCAGAGCCTTTAGATTGCTAATTTTTCACCTGGTGTCTCCATTGTGACAATTCCGTTGGGGAGAACCTGCTCTGTTAATTGTGGCTTTCAGAGGCAGGCATACGTGGTATCACCCACAGCTGCCTCTAGCTACACCTGAAACAGATCCAGAGGCGGTGCTCAGAAAGGGAAAGGCCTCCGAAGAAGAAACGTCCATCACCGAACTAGGTAATCCACCATATCCTTCTGTTGGAGCTCCTTTTTCTCCTCCTCAGATTTTTGACAGGCCTGTCTCTGCAGTTTCCCATTTCTTAAATTTTGGGAGTGTTCCTGTTGAGTTTTCCCCTCCCGGTATGGGATCAGAGGAACAAGATTTTGTCACTCCCCTCTCTCCTAAAGCTGCGCCTTGGCGTAGACCCGTGACCTTAGACGATTTCCCTACTCCTGTTCAAGGAGGAGCGCCTGCTGACTGGAGATCGGTAGCCTGTTCTCTGAATCACCTCTTGTTTCCCACCCCGCTTCGAGATTTATCCTCAGTAACCCCTTTGTGAACTCCTTCTCCTCCAAGTTCTCCTACACCTAACATCCCTATGGCTGGTTCTAATCCCCCTCTCAACAGAATGGATGTTATAGTCGCTGCCAGATACGCTCCCTTAGTTCTTCCCCATCCTATGAATCCCCTCCCTGCTGGAGATTACCTGAAATACATGCCCAAGTTCACTGGGGAAGGAGAATTAACTGCTAAAGAGCACCTAGCTGATTTCTACAGTTATGCAGACAACCTTAATATTGAAAACGAGGATGTCTGGATGAGAGTTTTCGTCCAGAGCCTGGATGGTAAAGTGAGGAAGTGGTTTAGAGGATTGGCCCCAGGATCTAGTGCTGGGATTGAGGCTCTGGATAGTTCTTTCCTGAGGCAGTGGGGAGATAGGAAGGACTTCATGTATTACATGACAGAATTCGGGTCTTTGAAAAATATGGAAGGAGAGTCGGTCTCTGACTTCTCCGAAAGATTTAACAATATGTATAACAAGATCCCTGTAGAGATAAAGCCCTCAGAAGCCTCTGCCCAAATTTCCTATGCTGGTGCATTTGACCCTGATTTCTGCCTTTTGCTGAGAGAAAGAAGAGCCACCTCTTTAGCCCAAATGCAATATGCGGCCATAGAAGTGGAATCCAATGTATTAGCAACTGACAGACTGAGAAACAAGGCCAACGCAGACAGAAGAAAAGGAAGGTCAGAAGCCTCAACTTCTGGATCATTGGCGCCTCACCCTCAAGTGGATGAACTGACCAAGATGGTGAAGTCTCTGTCTGCAGAGATGGAGAGGATGAGGATGGAAGGGAGGCAAGCGTATAAAGGCCCTCAGATCGCTGAAAACAAGGGAGGTCTCAGGAGGCCAAATAATTTTACTCCCCCGAATGTGCAGAAAGAGAAGGGAAGAGACAGAGAAGACCAGAAGATTCAGGCCCCTTTTCAAAACAATTTTGTGACCGAAGGGGGAGA
>JZKD02S0085669.1:1022140-1035673 GCA_000966675.3 Picea glauca | reverse complement strand
TCCAGGAGAGTTCAGTGTCTTGGAGTTATTAAAGACCTAGTTGTAACCTTGTTTCAACTGCCTATGAAAAGTGTGGTCATGGATATCGTAGTAGCCGATGTCCCCCCCAAGTTCGAAATGTTGTTATCAAGATCTTGGATAAAAAGATTGGGGGGAACCTTGTAGATGGACCTCACATATGCTACTATCCCAGTTTTCAGAGGAGAGCATAGAAGACTGTACAGGGAAGCTCAACTGGCCTATATAATCAGTGATGAAGCCAACCCCACAAACCATCCCATCTTTACCTTAGACACTGATTTAGGCTCTAGTTTACTACAGCTCACCCATGCCCCAGAGCCACCTCTGAGACTTAGAAAACAGCCCACTGTTTCCCTTGAAGTTCCTCTCTCCATCACCCCAATTTGGAAAATGTTTTTTGATGGAGCCTGTTCCCGAGAAGGCGCTGGAGCTGGAGTAGTTTTTGTGTCACCGGCTCAGGAAACCATATCTCTGTCATATAAATTAGAATTTGAAGCTACCAACAATGTGGCAGAGTATGAGGCTCTTGTTTTGGGACTAAGGGCTGCAAGGGAAATGGGAATTCAGAAGATAGCAGTATTCGGTGATGCAGAGTTGCTGGTCTAGCAGGTCAAGAACGCTTATCAAGCTAAGCATCCTCGACTCAGGAGTTACAGGAATGAGGTCTGGGACCTTGTTGATAGTTTCTTCTCAACATTTAATATTTCTTTCATCCCAATAGAAGAGAACACCTTGGCGGATTCCTTGGCTGCATCGTCTAGCAATTTCAGAGTACCTCTGCCACCCAAATTCAGATATGATGTGGAGGTTAAATATAGACCCTCCGACAATGTCAAGCATTGGAAGGTTTTCGAGGATGATATTGAGGTCAAGAAATTTTTGGAGACTGTTGAGGAGTTTTCAGAAATGCACATAGACCAAGACGCCGTCCCAGAGGAAGAGCCCGATGGGGGTAATCTTCTAAATAAGATTGCAGGGCGCGACATTGTATAGCTTCCCAGCAACAATATTCCCAGGGGACTCGTTCCCTTGGAGAGGATTTTCGATAATAATGATGTGTCTATAAAAGGAAAGGTCTCGGAGGAGGACGCTGATACTCTTCAGTGCAACATTGGAACCGAGAGTGAGCCCAAGTATGTCAAATTTTCAAGAAGTATGACAGGGGAGCAGAGGTATGAATACGTTGGTCTCTTAAAGAGATTTGTTGATGTGTTTGCTTGTACCTACGAAGACCTTAAAACCTATGACACCTCTGTCATCGAACATAAAATCCCGTTAAAAGAAGAGGTAAAGCCTTTCAGGTAGAAACTGAGGCAAATCAATCCCATGCTGCTTCCTATCATGGAAAGAGAAGTGAAGAAGCTGCTTCAAGCTCAAATCATCGTCCCTCTGAGATATTCAGAATGGGTGGCTAATTTGGTGCCAGCAAGGAAAAAGAATGGAGAGATCAGACTCTATGTAGACTTCAGAAACCTGAACAGAAGCTCGCGAAAAGATAACTACCCCCCACCAAAGATGGAACACATACTACAGAGGGTGACAGGAGCTTCCAGGATGTCCATGATTGACGGTTTCTATGGCTACAATCAGGTCTCTGTTATGCCTGAAGACAGGGAAAAGACAACGTTCACCACTCCATGGGGCACGTTCATGTATGCTAAGATTCCATTTGGACTAATGAATGTGAGGGAGACTTTCCAGCGTGCCATGGACATAGCTTTTGTTGGGGAAAAAGACAAGTTTGTGGTCGTTTATCTGGATGACATCACAGTATTTTCGAAATCTGATGTAGAACACCGTCATCATCTGAGGAAGGTTTTCTTGAAATGCATAAAGTTTGGCATTTCACTAAACCCCAAGAAGTCCTTATTCGCCATGCAGGAGGGGAAATTACTAGGCCACATAGTATCAGCAGAAGGAGTCAGGATTGATCCCAGCAGAGTGGAGGCGATACAAGCTTTATCAATCCCAAGGTCTAGGAAGGAGGTCAAATCTTTCCTCGGTAAAATTAATTTCCTAAGGAGGTTTGTACCTAACTTTGCTGAGGAGGTAAATCTTATAACAACCATGTTAAAGAAAGAAAATGAAGTAAGGTGCACCCCTGAATCGCGACATTCCTTTGAACAAATCAAGAAGGCCCTGACTGAAGCTCTTGTGCTTATCAGTTCTGACTACTCAAAGGATTTCCTTATTTTCTCCTTTTCCTCACCCGACACAGTGGCTGCTGTTCTATTATAGACAAATGACAGTGGGTTAGAATATCCTATTTCTTACTTCAGCCGAGCATTAATGGATGCCGAAGTCAGGTATGACACTTTGGAGAAACAAGCTTATGCTCTAGTGAAATCTCTCAAAGCTTTTAGGACATATATCCTGCAGTCGAAGACCATCGCCTATGTCCCCTCGACTGTTGTTAAAGATATTCTTTTTCAGCCTGACATAGACGGGAGGAGGAGTAAATGGATAGCCAAAATCCTGGAGTTTGACCTGGAAATAAGGATGACCAAGTTGATCAAAGGGCAAGGTTTAGCCAAGCTGCTGGCTGAAGCAAATTGCCAAGCTTTGGGGATAAGTTTCATCCATGAATGTTCGGGTATTCAACAGGATCAACCATATGACATGAACCATCGAAGAGAGCCCCCATTGGCTCAATGTCTTTGGTATAAGGACGTAATATACTTTTTGCAGGAGCTGCAACCTCCAGACGGCCTGCAAAAAAGTAAAGCAAGAGCTCTAAAGCTCAAAGCGGTCAGGTACTGCCTAATCGATCAAATATTATATTGGAAAGACCCCCTGGGGGTGCTTCTAAAATGTATAAGTCCACCAGAGGCTGAGAAGGTCATAGCTAAATTTCACAATGGCCTATGTGGAGGGCACCATTTTTGGAGAGCCACAGCCCACAAAATCCTTAGGGCTGGGTACTACTAGCCTACCGTGTTCACTGATGTCTTCAAAGGGGTCAGAGCCTGCATCAAATGTCAAAAATTTGCAGGAAAGCAACAACTCAGGTCTCTGCCATTAAAACCGGTGGTGGTTTCAGGGCCTTTTCAGCAGTGGGGCCTGGATTTTATTAGAGAAATTCACCCTCCCTCCAGTGGACAGCATAGGTGGATCCTTACTGCTAGATATTTCTTTACCAAGTGGTTTGAGGCTTTTCCCACCAGGAGTTCTTCCCACAAGCTAATCATCAGATTCTTGGAGGACCTCATCACAAGGTTTGGCTGTCCAAATCAGATTATCACTGATAATACAGCCTCTTTCAGGTCTGAGCCATTAGCCAGGTTCTGTGAGAAGTTCGGGATTAAGCTAATTCACTCCACCCCGTATTATCCACAGGGCAATGGTTTAGCAAAGTCCTCCAACAAAAGTTTAATAAGACTCATCAAAAGGTTGTTGGAAGACAATCAAAGGGCTTGGAATTCGAAGCTTAAATTCTCCTTATGGGCATATCGAGTGACTACAAAAAGAGCTATAGGCCTCTCCCCTTTCCAGTTAGTTTACAGAGTCAAAGTTGTTTTCCCTTCTCAGATAGCCATCCCTGTAGCGAAATTCCTCCAGGACCATCAGGAGGAGCCTGATGACATGATCAGAAGGATTCATCAGCTAGTAGAGGTCCAGCAGGCTAGGGAGTAGACATTGGACAAGATCCAGGACCATCAGCAGAAAATCAAACAGGTTTTCGATAGGAAGGCCAAGAAGGAGCGGTTCCAAGTAGGAGACCTAGTATTGAAATGGGATGCTCCTAAACAAGATAAGGGAAAACACAACAAGTTTGAAGCTCTGTGGATTGGGCCTTTCAGAATCTCCGAGGTTTTCTCGAACAACACATACAGGCTGTGAGATTTGGAAGGTGAAGAGGTTTTCAACAGCCCAATGAATGGGCATTTCCTGAAAAAATGTTTCGTTTGAGTCTCAAATGACTCTTTTGTTTGTAAATATTGTCCTTTTGTTCTTAGTTCATTTTCTTTTGCATTTTTGCGGCCTAAATATTGACTCCATATCCCAACAGAAAGGCAACTGGAACTGCAGGAGGAGTTCTTAGAGCATCGTAGGGACGACTCTATCCCCCATGGAGCCTAATGTTAGTAACAATTGTGGTATCAGGATTTTAAATGGAGAGGCGGCCGAGACCTTTCAAGCCTCGAAAGACCAATGGAATCCTAGCCGCTAATTTTGGCAGGACGCGTGTCAGACATCAGAAGGAGAGTCGGGATTTCAGTCCATCAGAGGATTGGAGTTTCTAAAGGCAGAGAACTCTTACATGAGTAAATCGCGATGCGCGATTACCCGACTAAATTAGAGCGTTCTGTCAGCTGTGGTACGTGGCGGAAGATCCTGCAGAGTCAGGGATCGGGGATATGAAAGTCCCGCGCACATGGCATCAGAAATCCCGATATCTCGATACCCGATTTCCCGATATCGAGGGGCAGCTTTCAATAGTGGAAGATAGTTGGCAGGCTATACACCAAGGAGATGACCGTCAACAAGTCAACGGCTATAATCCATCGGGTTTCGGGGAATCGCAAGTTTATTGGACACAAACATCGTGTCGTCAAGAACGCTGAAATCTCGATGGAAAGTTGGACCACGGTCACACAGGGACAGGCCATATGGACTATGGTCTAGCCGGTAGGGGCTAATTCCTAGGAGAAGGAGCTCATCGCATATTGGGATATCGGAGATTTCGGAGGCAAGGAACTCGCGCACTTCAAACTTGCGAATCCCGAATCCCCGAAACCCCGATGAAAGGCTATACGGCTGCAGGCATGTGGTAACGGTCATTTGGACCAGGGCATAGTCAAGGGGGATAGCGTGCAAGGAGCCATCGGCAATCGAAGAATTGCGACTCCCGGGCACTTGTGTATCGAGGCATCAAAAACGCAAAAATCCCAACAGAGGATCGACTCGAGTCACATAAGAGGCGGTCATATAGGTGGTAGTATAGCCAGGAGGGATAGCTCATGTACGAGCTCATCGGAGAATCGACAATCAGGAATTCAAGAGTCAAGAACTCTTGACAGCAGAAATAGCGAAACCTTGATCCTTCATATAGAGTCAGGAATGACGATGGCCAGGTGCTGAAGGCCATGAAGAGATTGGAAAGGACATGTGGATTGGGTTATTGCAGCAGTGTTTCCCAAGGGAATTCAAGGAGCTGTTTCGGCTCAGCATAAAATGATAAGGAAGGTAGGTGAAGCCTCGCGTTACTCATGTATTGCAGAGTATGGAGGTTCCAGCCATAGTGTACCCAACAGAGTCCCTTTGTACTATTTCTCTGCAGAAGGGTCACACTGAGTCTTCAAATCGTCAAGAGAGCCTGAACACGCCAATTCAAACATTAAAGGAGGCTCAGCTACCCCCTAGCGCGAGCCATGCTGAATTGAAGAAGCATATGATAGGAGTCTTGAGGACAGATTTGATTGAAGAAATGACCCCATTGAAGTCCTGAGATATTGTTGCCAGGCAGACTTTGGCTGAAGTATATGTAGGCATTTTTTCCATTTTGTAATCCATCGATGGTTGAGAAGAGCTCCCGAGTTGTAAATTTTTAATGAAGCATTGTTGTTCTGGTTATGTATGAATTTTGGAGACTTATTGCCTTATGAATGCCAGTTTCTATCATGTCTTTGTTTACATTGTGTTAGAGCAGCTCAGAATAGGAGGATCCAGTCGAGCTGTAACTATTATAGGATGATGTTGTAATGGATCACTGTAATAGTTATGGAGCCTCTAATCAGTCCTTGTGATTTCTTTAACACTGAACGACTTGGAATTGGAGGATCCAGTCAAGTCCCCTTTCAGTTTCTTGAAGCCCTAAACCAGGAGGATCTTGCTTTCAGAGTTTTTCCCCTACAAACCACTGCAAGCCTGATGCCCAGAGTTGTTTGTTCACTTTCTCCTAAGTCTTCCACCTGTTCAACTTTAAATCAACCCACTGGCTGAAGTTAGGATTCCATACCTCCTCTGTTCTTTATGTACCAGACTCAGTCCCTGAGTTAGAGTGATACATCCTAGAGCCATTATCTCCATTTGATCACCCTTTATAAACAAATCTTGACATAAAACTGATGGGCGTTGGGCTCTGCTCCTGCAAGCAATCCAGGAGCGACTTCTGACGCTAACACCTAGGTTTCTAAGAAAAACTCAAGTTAGAATTGCACTCAGAATGGTTACTACTTAAGGGTCATTTATAATTCCAGGTGACTAAATTTGTATTATACAAGCAAGTCATGAATTTTAATGATGCTTTCAATCGTATGCAGTGTGCACACCAAATGTTGGCACTGTGCAATGAATAATTGTTGGTGTGTGGCGTAAAAATAATTGTGTGCACTAGATATTGGTGCTCGACATAAAATTTGCATGCACTAGATATTGGTGCACATTATAAAAATTTGCGCGCACTAGATATTGGTGCACGGTATAAAAATTTGTGAACACTAAATATTGGTGCATGGTATAAAAAAATGTGTGCACTAAATATTGGTGCACGGTATAAAAATCATGTGCATTGGATATTGGTGCGCAGTGCACACTGAATATTGGTGTGTGGTATAAAACGTTATGTAAATGGGATGTTGGTGCATGGTATAAAACGTTGCATGCACTAGATATTGGTGTGCGGTATAAAAAATCACACGCACTGAATATTTTTGTGTGGTGCGCACTAAATATTGGTGCATGATACAAAACTTTGCGCACATAGGATGTCGATTTGTGGCATAAAAATTTGTGTGCATAGGATATTGGTGCACAGTATAAAAATTTGAGCGCATTTAATATTGGTGCACGGTATAGAAGTTGTTCTCACTGAATATTGGTGTTGCGCATGTTGAATATAGATGCATAATTTAGAATGGATGTGCGCGAGATTCAAAAAGGATGAAGAGAGGAAGGATACCGCACAAGAAAAAATGTTTTATAGTATAAACAAAAAAATAAAGTCACGAGCCAAAATAATATTTTGGAAATAAATTTCTGATTGCGATGAAATGTTTTTGTTTTTTCTATAGAGTTGAGGTCTTCAAAAGTGCCATATAGGGCCACTGGCCAATTATGCTCTGATTTTCTAGAAAATCAAAATTTCATGTTTTTAAAGATTAGGGTCAAACTCAATGGAAGGAGAAAAGTTACTATTTAAACTTGTACAGAGTGTGAGAAATGCATACGTGAAAATACTATGAGAAGGAATTGGTTGGATTCAAAGGGGTGTGGAATGGGGATGCTAAAACATGCGAAAATCCATTATTTTGGGCCACTTTTGGGGGGTTTGGGGATTTTCTAAGAAAAAAGGGTTCGAAGATGGAGAATATGGAAAACTTTGTTTACTTGAAATTTGGTATGCTCATCAAGCAAGAAAAAATCATTTTAGTTAAACTTTTTTTAAAGTGCGCAGTTTGTGGGATATCGAGTTTGGATAACAATTTTAAGTATGGAAAAAGGAATGAAAAAAAGGACGAGAGAACTAGATTGAAAGTATGAGAGTTGTTTTGAATTTACTATCATCATTATTATTGATGTCTCATAAAACAAATTCTCTAGTTCTTGACATATTTACTTATACAAGCAACAAAAGTTGGTGTCTAGGATTAACTGCACTAGAATGAAAAGTGTGTAGAAGGGGTGAATTAACAATATTCAGATGACCATTAATTTTTTCTCAGAAATCTGAATTGAGAAAGAAAGGATTTGTTGGAAACATATCGCAGAAAAGGATCCATATATCAACCCATAAAATTTATCTAGACAATTTAGGTTATAGCCAAGACAAAAGAAGATGACTAGTGGCACTAGAAAGCATAAAAAATTATGAATTATTTCCAAAAGTGCATAAATATTTTATCTAACAAAAAATTGTTTGCATGCACATTTTCTTGTATAATTTATAGGTACAGGAGGGACGTTTTTTTCCTGTATGTGAACTACAACCATGGAAGATTCGCAAGGCTCCTACAATCATAAACATGAATTCATTGGGCTACATGGAAACATGGGAAATGCTAAGATGAAGTATAATAGAATAAGAGGAAAGAATGAGTGTGTAACTATGAGAAGTATACAGAGAGAGGTGAGGAGATATAGGGACGATAATGAAAATATTATTAAATATCAAGAATAGATACCATAGAGCTTGAACATGCTGAAGAGACAAGCCAATAAAGACCCTAGCACAAAGAAAGAATCTAGTTCTAGACAAGTGACAACATCTATATCCCATAGTATAAGGGATGACGATGAGGATGGGAATGAGATGAAGTCAAGGAGTGTAGGCATAAACCATCATTTCCCATGGAAATACAATAAGAGAGATCATGCAAGTTTAGGGCTAGGGAGTATCCCAATTGTGTCTCATGTCAGGAGACAAAGGAGAAAGCATGAGGGAGACATCATGCAAGGTGAAATTAGGAAAATCAGGCCACTAAACTTCAATGGTGAGCACATGAATGGAGAAGAGGTTGAGGCCTGGATGTTGGAAATGAAAAAATATTTCCAACTGTAAGATTATCCCTCCAAGGTAGAAAAAAGAATTTCAACATACCACTTTGAAGGAAAGGTAGCCAGGTAGTGAGATCAACTTAAGAAACCAAAACACCCTGATAAGAGGAAGTACCCATTGCGATAGTTCAAAGGATATTTCCAGGTGTTGACGAGCAAAAATGAATGCTCGACAACTAGAAGAATGGATCCATTCTAGGTTTGTCTAAATAACCCAAGCCGTTTGGGATGATCCACCCCGATGGGTTTAGCAGCTCCGTTGGCCGATCTAAGTCCTAGGAAAATGAAAGAAAACTAACTAAAGGAACTAATCTAAATGAGAACGACAATTAAAGCAAACTAATAGACAAATATGAAATAAATATATACAATTTACTATCTAATATTATACTATAATAATTCTATGAAATCAAAGGTTCAGCTATCAACAAAATTAAATATTAATCACAAATGTACAATATTTACAGATTACAGATTTTAAATGAAAACCTGCTAAAATCATTTGTGAGCTATCCTATGACAGCAAAACTATTGTTTTTTGATTTTTATAATTTTATGAGAAAGAAATAAAATGAAAACTATCTAAGATGAGCAATTAAAATAATAATCCTAACTATAAATATGAACTATATATATCTATCTAAACTGCTTAAATAACGTTAATAGACTAACCTATAATAACGCTTCTGAATTTGTCCCGTGCAAAGTATCTGATTCAGTTGTTCGATGGGAGGAAACCTGCACCAGATTTTCCACAAGCTTCCTGTAAATAGAAAGTAGAAGTGCTCTTTTGAATATCAATGACAGAAGAAACAAGACATAAAACGACAGTAATCTTATAATTTACAAACCATCACAATTAGATAAACCCGTATGTGAAGATTTGTACAAAATGATTCATTTAACGAAGAAGATAAACCTTTATCCATTAAATTGAAACAGAGTAATTGCTGTATTAAAACTGAGATACATAAGACATGGACATAATTTAAATCACAATGCATTAAACTGTAATAAGTCTTGATATCTAAAGTAGTCAATGACTTAATCACAAATTAAAATGCACAAAACCTGAATGAAACTATGATAAATTGAAAGCTAAAGCTGTTACAAAATATCCACTTCCATTCGAGTTTGTATCATCATAAATCCATAGTCTTGTTCTCCCAACAGTCGATGGATTCATTACAAAAAAATAACAAGTATTTAAAGGCCAAAGGGTAAAAAATCCCTGTGGGAATTATCAAACACTATTTACAAAAAATCTGGGAATAATCTCCCAAGTATCTATTCCTGACTAAAACTAACAACCTAAAACAAAACTATATAAAAAAAGCATGCTCTAAACTGCCACAACATGTCCAATTTGCCATTGAAATTCGTAGGTACCTGAAGGTGGACAAAAATAAACAAGTTTAGATAATGTTTTATTGGTAAAATTAACAAAAATCTAAATTTTAAGACTAGCTACAGAATCTCATGATTCTGTAGCTGGTCTAATTTCAAAACATAATCATTTTTAATCAATCCAAAAATAATAGAAATATATTGGACCTATTAAACAAATATTTAATTACTGATTGAAAACAAAACAAATTGTTCATGCCAGAAGTGACCAAATCTTTATGCCAATTTGAAACAGACAGAAATCGTGTTTAATTAACCAAATGGTAACATGGATATATACAATCTGTCAAACACTTTTTTATTACCAATTCAGAGCAGACATAGTTGTTTTGATAATTCAAAACTAAAGAAATCATTATTGAATCAATCTCAATCGAAACAGACTATAACCGATCAAGCAAATCTTTCATATTCATTCAATACAAACAGAATAGTTTATGTTGACTCAGAACGTAACAAAATCATTGTTGAATCAAAACAAAACTAAGAGGATTGTTTTTTTAAACTAACAGAACTATATCAAATCAGTCTTCAACGCATATACAAATAATTATGCTAATTCAAGACACGCAGCATCGTTTCAGAATCAAAACAAAAGAAATGAATCGAACTAACTTAGGGCCGACACAGTCATTATGCTAATGCAAAATCATATCAATCAACACATAGTTGTGTCCAAGTTTAGCAAAAAAATATTCTATACAGATCGAATGCAATCATAATCCAAAATGAAAATAATCATTCAAAACAAAACATAATCGTTTCTTGAATCTATTCGAACAGAACTAAATGAAAGCAAACCCAATCGGTCATACTAATTCAAACCAACTCATAAAACAAAATCGATGTTGAAATACATACCTGGGCAGTAGGAAAATGATTTGATCATGATAAGTTTGAATTGACAAAGGCCGTTACTACCTCGACATTTCTGAAGACAATTGAACCAGTGTTTTTTTGTTTCTTCTCGTTGGCTTGTAGCCTGCCATTCTCCTTTGACAGCACTGTAACTCATTCCTCTAATGATTTAATCTTAGATTGCAACAGGGGAACATCCGTGTAGTAACGTTCAAGCTAGGAATTGCATTGAGTACATGGTGATTGATCAGGCTTTGGCATCACATGCGAGGGTTCTTTCAAGTTACCAGGGGTGTCACTGTGAAGCTTAATTCCCGGGAATTTAGGGTCATTCTTGAGGCACGGAAGTAAGTTGGAAAAATAGTCATAGGGTTCCATAGAGCAAAGGCCATGAGATTAAGGGTATTCCTTGTCTAGGAAATGTTCAATCTCAGAGTCTCAATCCTCGCTCAAGACGATAGGCTTTTGGTCAGTGCTCTGTTTGGGTTTGTTCCGAGCGCATCTCGATATCCATCGTGCGTTTTTCTTTCCCTTACTATTGACACCAGTATCACCTTTGCCTTTATTCCTTACATGACTCTTGATGGCCTTAGTATTTTCTTTGGCACACAGGTCGGCCATGGTATCAGGTAGGTCAATGTTGGGGCAATTCGAGGGTTTGACAGGGGGTAGAAATGTAGGAGATGGCACGGCTGGCCCAACCAGGGTTTCAGTGACCACAAGCTTGTCTACCTGAACACACTCGAGAGAGGCAAAGCCATTCCTTGATAGGAAGGCTTGCCAACAGTCACCAATAAGCTTCAAATGGTGAACGATAATGACTTTGATCAAGCAGTGATGGAAAAGGTTGCTATTAGCCTTCTCACACTTAAATCATTTGGACATTTTGTAAAAACTGCACAGGAGATAGTGCGGCATGTTCAGAGGGTAGTCTATAAAATTCATAAATAACTGAAGATGATATAGAAATACCAAACCATAATGACCTTCGCAAGTCACAAACTTCTTAACAATTGCCAATAGATCATGTCACCTGGGTTTGAGGGCAGCTACAGGCATACCTCTATCACAACTAACGATCTTTATCAATGTGAATAGGAGCTACCATGACACCTCATCCACTTTGGAGTTCTTAAACCACCTTTTCCCTGTAGTTGGTAAGCCTGTAGCCGAGTTGAGGAATTCCTCATTTAGCTCAAGTTGGATATCTTCGACCTTAGCCCTGCATCCATCAAACATGAGGGCGAACTGTTGAGCTATTGAAAGGTTGAAACCCTCAAATCTTTGGATAAGCACCAACCAGCCGCTATTTTCCAAATCCTCATGAGTATTGTCGAATAGCAGGAGTGTTTGGCTGCCATTAGGCTCTATGCGCACTACAGGTACCATAGAGGAGGGCACATAGTGGGCAGGGTAAACGAACAGGGGTTTGGACAGGGTATACACAGGATCGAATTCTCAGAGATTTCCCCAAAACCAATAGCGGTAACCTAGGATAGAAGGCAGGCATTAATGCCTAAGTGTGCGAAGGTGGTGGAAGGAAATAAACCCATGCAAAACAATCATATCCAAATGTATAATCGACGGTGCATATGGTGATTCAAATCACTATTGGTATATGTTAAAAACAATGCCATTCAAACTATGGTAAGTCGACCCAAATATTTGTGCAAGCAATAGTGTTTGCATGGTTTAAAACCAAAATAATGTTCTGAATATAGCACCAAGGATTCAATCATAAAACATATTCTTTGTATGCAACCATTGCACTAAGGGTCTAATCACCATGTTTATGAAACCATTGAATTCAATCAAAAGCAATAGAACATCAAACCAGCATTGAATCAAAGATTCGATCATAATCATTCGAATACCATCACAATCTTATAAAAATGAAGTTATATTAACAACAAAAAAAAATGACAAATGAGTAAAGGTTTTGGTGTCTTGCCAACTGTGTGACCATAATTGAATTAGAGATGCAATGAACACATAGAAAAGAGTGACCGTAATAATCCAGTGACAATTTTAATACTATTGACACATCTTCGAACCAAGGTTTTCACGCTTGCAGTTGTGAAAACGAGAGCAAAAGGCAGGTATGCAAATGCGCAAAATAATAGTGTTGTTTCATTCAAAAGATTGTGATTAGAATCAAGGGTTCCAAAAAACATGGGTAGGCAGCTTATAAAGATAGGATAAAAATGAGAAATGGTTGCCAACAATGGAGACACACTGGTAGAAGCAGTTATCTCTGCCAAAAGAACAAATTCAGATTATGATAATGAGAATAATTTTAACATCATCAGTAATCAAATATTCCAGTAGTGTTTAAAGGATGAAAAATGATGGCAGTCTTAAGACAAGCGAGCCATGATATTAAAGATAAAATCTCCAATACTGTTGACAGGGCCACTGCTGCCAACAGGCATTCATAGCCTTGACAGGGTTGCCATTTAACCCACTCTGATATCGGTATCCTGCCTTGAAGTTCCAACTCAGAATAAAGGATGTTTTCAGGTCAAGAGATTTCATACTTACTAATTTTCATATACCCGACATTGCTTCGCTGCCAGTGGGCCTATTCAGTACCCCGAAAAAGTTGTCTTGGCGTCATGCATGCATTTACTCGATGCTAGCAGACTTGTTCAGCATCCCGGCGGGTTTACAAGAACTTCCCACAACTCTTTTATGATTTAATTTTTTAAAGATATATAATTGAGCGGGGTGACACTGAAAATTATTTTATTT
>JZKD02S0085669.1:976922-987113 GCA_000966675.3 Picea glauca | reverse complement strand
AATATATGTTGGTTTTCCCAGTTTGGGTTTCCAGGTGAAAAATCTCTGTGTAATGTTTGTATTTGCCATTGTATCTTTTCTGTTCTTTTCTGAATATCAGTTTGCAGTAGATATTCTACAAGGTTAGAATTTACATCAGGCCTCATTAAAAATGATCCCATTTGAAGCATCGTATGGCATGAAGTGTAATACACTAGTTATTTGGTATAATCTAACACATAGAGTTTTCATTGGGCCAATTTTGTTGAGGAAAATGGAAGAGTGGACGACAAAGATCAGGAATAATTTAAAGGCTTTGCAGGATAGGAACAAATTTTTTGTATATACGAATAGCATTTTTAGATATTTTGTAGTGGGAAAATATGTTTTTGTAAAAGTTAAAGCGAAAATAATTTCACTAAGATTGGGTTGCTTCCCAAAGTTGGTAGGAAGATATTGTGGGACTTTTGAAATTGTAGATAAGATAGGGATAGTTGCATACATTATATCATTTAATGCATCTATGAGAGTGCATAATGTATTGCATGTTTCATTATTAAATAAATATGATCCTCATTGTAACCACATAATTGATTTGATTGTGATCTAGGTGGAAAATGAAGGGGATTTCTGGGTGGAACTAGTACGTATCCTAAACCGAAAATTCAAACTACTTAGGAACATAGCCAGAGGGATGGTTAAGGTTCAATTGTATTTCTACTCTATTTAATATGAAATGTGTGAGAATGAAGAAACTATGTGGGAGGAATACCCGCAAATAGTTTTTCAATTTTGAAGAAAACAAAAATTGAAAATGCAAGACTCCATTTTTGGGTAGCTAGAGTTCCAGAAACATAGTTTAGAATATTGGTCGCCTACACTGAAATCCCTAATAAAATAATGGTTCATCCCATTGGAATGAGATAAATGAAGGGGGCACATTCCTCGGTCAATAGAGTGAGAGAAATATGAGATTTTGGTTGGGACCGTTGTTGGTGGGTAAAAATTGTAGAATTTTCTTTTCTTCTCTGATTATTGTAATGTGATGTAGACTTGTATATATATTTGACATGAATTTTTTCACCGAGGATGGTGCACAATTGTAGGGGAGGGGGAATGTAAAATCACCACTATAATACCTAGTTCAATTTATGCATAATATAGATATGAATGTGGTTATGGCCAAGCAATATGATATGTGAATGTATTTTCTATCTTTAAATAAACAAAATGTTATACCAGCTACTAGGATTATGGACAGAGATGGGGGATGATTTTTACATAGGAGAAGAAAGTGTCTAAGAGGGGTCCAAGGGAGGAATTAATTATAAGTATTACTTCAATCCATTTTTTCTTAATTTTATTATCATTGGGGATAACGTTTAAATCTTTGTTGAGTGTATGAGAGTCTGATCATTAAATTCATGTAAGATTGGCGAGTTACATCCCATAGTTACTGGAGAGAATGGGGTTGAAGAACAATCAATATTGGGAAAAGTGAGAAGTCAAATATATTTGGAAAATAGAGGAAATTTGTATGGGTAGTTACATGAGTTTTTTTTATACCTTAAGTTTTACATGAAGAACAAGTAGAGAGAAGAGGAAATACCACTAGGCATAGATAAAGAAGAATGGGTGAATTTTGGATAATGCTGGAGCGTTCTGGAGTGCTTTGGAGATGATGATTGAAGAGCTAGTTTTCAAGGCTTGAAGAGTGAAATCTTATGTGAGGTGCATTGTAACAGTAAGTGTTTGTTGTTGTTTCTAGTGTTTTTCCTAGCAGTGTGTTCCCTTGAGTTCCCAGTAGGGAGATTCCTAGTTACATGTCACATAAAGACCCTGAGCAAGGAAATGGATACCTGATGGATGACATGAGTGAAGGGGTACAGTACTTGGGTTGGGAAACTCAAGTCAAAGGGAGATAGAGGAAATTCATGATATTTGTAGGAGAATACTAGTGGGTTGTGGGATATTGAGATGTGAGTGGACCTGGAGAGAAACCCTTTTCTTGTGTATTCCTAGCCCTGGATCATGGGTGAATTGTTTTTGAGATTTGGAACAATGAGTCTAGACTCTATGGTTAGGTGGAACATCCTTTCCAACAATATGGATGCACAACTATTTCACAATATAAGTGTTTATCTATTTACTAAGTTATTTATGATTTTAATTGTTTTGCATTTTACTCTATGCATGAGAATCAATTATGTTTTGTTGCTGTGAATTTATTACCTACATTTACATGTTTGACTAGTATAGACAATTACATTATCTTGAATGTCACGTTGTTCATAATTCCATGTTTAAAAGGATGTGATAATCATTTTTAGTAAGTAATGATAACATATTCTAGCACGATTCTTGAATGATCATGTGCATTTGAAATAATCCCCGCGTGCAATACAAGCTTATTGTGCACGCACTGAGAATAGTTGCCATGTGCAGTACAAAGGATGTTTCCAATGTGGTTTGACTCAGTGAGGGAGTGAGATTCATGTTCTTTTAGGAATTTCATAGATGCATTTATTTATATTGTATCAAACAATACTTAAATCTATTTATAATTCATAGCTGATAAGCTACAAGAATTTAGTTAGCAGAAAAATTTCATATTTATGTGTATTTTCTACAAGTAGCGTTCTTTAGTTAAGATGGGGGGCGTTACAATCTGGACATTGTTAGGATATGTTGGGAACTACTGTAAAAACCCTGGTTAAATAGGTGCATAGGGTTTATTAAGTATAATTAATTAGATAATTAACTGTCATAATATGGTTTTAGTTAAACAATGATTAGTTATTAATAATATTAATTAATTTTTTATAACTGTTGATTGATTGATTAATTAATTAATTAATTAACTTATTAAAGGTTAGGGTAATGAATTAAGAGCTTAATAAATTTTAAATTATTTTATTATACTTTACGTATGCAGGGGGGGAAAGAAGCATTAAGTGGAAAGATAAGGTAATAAAGGAATCCGATAAGGTAATAAAGAATAGTATAAGGTAATTAATGGAGGATAGGAGAGTCAGTGAAGGGGGGAGATATGACGGGGAAGAGTCCTACGAGAGAGGATTATGAAAATTGGTTGGAGGAGCATTATTGGCAGGGGGTCTGTATTTCTGTTGGATATCTTCTGGTTTTGAGGAGTTTGGTCTTGGAGTTTTGGTGAACCATTGCAGGGGGCACCAGGTTGATGGGGGTTTTTGGGCATAAGGGCTAGGATTCCTTATGATATCCTAGAGCTAGGGAGCCAGATAGGCTATTCCTAGCTAGCTGGGTGGTTAGTTGGTTTGGGCAGGGTTTGGTCAAAGCAGCAGGCTGGGCAAGGCAGCAGGGAGGACAACCAAATAAGCGAGAGTTTAGCATCAAGAAGAGGTATTTTATTTATGGATTTGCTGAGTTATGTGATGATTATGTAATTTATTTTCATGATGTGGATAAATTTAATTTCTGCCAAATATTATATGCTTATATGATGATTAATGAATTATTTACGCATTGAAAGAAATTCTATGTTTAATTGTATGAAATTTTTTTAGGATTAATTAATTGAGGTCACTACACATGGTATCAGAGCCTTAGTTTGAAATCTGGGCCTAAGGGCCAAGCTCCAGCTCCAGCTCCAGCCCCACCTAACCTGCAAGCCAAGAACATAAATTTTTAACACAAATATAAAAATAAATGACATACATATTGAAAATGTAAAGGAAGTAGAGGCCTTATAATTGCCAGTAGAGCTTTTGGATGCATTGCTATGATCCCAAAAACACCAGTTTTGTTAAATTGTTCCATGAGTATGAATGAATTTCTGTACAAGAACAATTTCATAGGACTCTTTGGCACTAGATACTAGAGTTTAAATTCTGCTTCCTCTATACCCAAACAAAAGTTCATAGTTTTCCAAAAAAAAAATAATGGCACAATACATTAACAACAATGAAGATAAAGACAACTCTCCCCATTAGCACCATAAAGGAATCTTCAGAAGAGATAAACATACATAAGGTCAGTCCAGTCATGAGTGTTCAAACTTCAAAGGCAATTGCATTCATCAAGTAGGACAACAGTCAAACCTGATGGGAGAGAGATATCCTAAATTAATTTTGCAAAGCCTTTGGGCTAAGGAGGTAAATGGGAGAGGGAGACACAATAAAATCAAAGACTTTCTTTAGGGATACACATGACCTAGAGAATACCTTCTAGATATAAAGTGGAGTGAAAAAGTAACAACTAATAGAATTAAGATCTACAAGAGAAATAGAATGGAGTGCACCTAAGGGGCCAATATAGGAGCAAGGGAGAAAATATCTGGTAGAGGAAATTAAAAGATGATAAGTAGGGTTACTTCAATCCTGCAATAGATACATGTTTGTTGGGATTATCATCCAAAACGACTTAAGTTGTTTGACAAAGTTTGGCCAGCATACAAAAACATTGCAAAACAGACTGTAAAATATCCATCAAAAATTAAATTTTGGAAAGACACATAGAAAAGAATGTTATGAATATGACATAAACTTCATGATGAGAATATTGAAAAAACAAATATGGCCAGTGGACATAAAAACCTTTCAAAGCATACTGTAAAATATCCATCAGAGATGAAAATTCATAAAGATACATAGAATGTTAATGAGTTGACATCGACTCCAGGAAAGTGGGAGACGCCTTGGCTATCACAATGGCTGTAGCTTGTTTGCCACGCCTTTAAAACCCTAACCCGTCATTGCACTTCAGTAAAAAAAAAAAAATGTCGATAGACCACCTACTGAACAAGCAGTAAGTAGAGCCTGCAATAGATGAATTCAACAAATCAGTTGACAACCCACATTTCATTTTCATAATATAGAAGATAAATAGGAGAGCGTGCCTGTTCAACTTTATCCATTCCCTCTACCAAAAGATCTTCCATTACAGCCTACCATATCCTTTGCCCTCTAAAATTAAGTTTGCTAACCTGAAATACTGTTTATCAGGAAGGAACCTTGTTTTGGCATGCGCATGATTCACACGACCTACAACCTACAACCGCATACATAGCCATTAAATATTGTTGTAAACAAAAAAAAATAAAAATAAAAATAAAATTATTGGGCCCAATATCCGATTATCAAGTCAACTAAGCACTGAAGACAAGTCCACGAGCTATCAATCTAAGAACCCAACACAACACAGAGTGTCAAAACCACATGGGGGAGGAACCCACGAAGAACCATGGTAAGTTCACAACACATCTAGTATTGTAGACAAGCACCAGGTATAGTGCGTCGGTTGGATGGCCTGTGGGAAAGTTTTATTGAGTCTGTGAGGTTCGAAACCCGGACCTCCCCATAGGTGCACCGGTGCCTAGCCACAACAACAAATCAACACACAGCCAAGCACCAAAGCAGAGGAAGGAGCCCACATGGGGAAACCACTATGCACTACACGTGGAATATTTTTTTTATGCAAAACCAACACACAAACCCAGTGCACAAGTGCCCATGAGCCAGCGCCAGCACACAGTATACAACCCAATACTCATACAATCACAATACCAAGCACCAATCTGCACGCATATGCCAAACTTTGAGTCCACAAATCTACACACAAACCATACAATCCCAACGCCCAAGCGCCAGAGACAAACAAAACTATGTAGCCTTGGGCTCACTTTGCATAAACAACAACATACAGCCGCACCATATGCAACACCATACAACCACAAGTTAAACAACAACATACAGGTAAAACGCCAAGCTACTGAGGTGCAGAGGGAATGCACCATGTGCTCAACGCACCCTCCATTCCTGGAACACGAGTTACCAGGGTCAACCTAGCAGGGAGATGGCTATGGCCGCCAGTCTCATCCTTCACCCTGAACGCTTAAAAAAAAAACTGTGAAAAGGAAGAGAGGGTAGGGTTCGAAGAGATAAGGACGAGGAAATTAGGGTTAGGGGATAAGAATGGAGGAGAGGGGGAACGTAGGCCTCATGTGAGGACCCACTGCTCGACTCTAAATTTTTTTTATTATTTATTTTTATTCATTTATTATTTTACTTTTCCTTTATTTTTTTTATTTTAATTGTAATGTAATTGTTTTATTCTATTTTTTTTATTATTATTTTAGTTTATTGTTATTTTTATTATTTTTATAAAAAAATGATATTTTAGTAAATATATTGTTATTATCTTTAATTAAGGTTTAAATTATTAATGATTAATTTAGGTTAAATATTAATTATTTAATAACAATAAGATTTAAATCTAAATATATATACAAGTTATAACTAATCAACAAATTAATGTGAATAATTAGGAAGATTAATTAATTTAATTGGTTAATTAAATTAGGGATTAACTAAGTGATTAGTTAGGTACTTAAGTAGGATACCAATGATAATATTAAAATTTATGGATTTACTAAATGCATTGATTAAGGCGACTGAAACTTAGGCTTTGTTGATTAATTTATTTCTAGATTATTAGTTTTTAATAATTTATCAACATTAGGTTGGAAGTCACCTTAATTAATTGTAAGCGAAAAAGTTTAAAGGACTTAGACTAGGACAAGCGGGAAGGAGGCGGCATACACACTAGGAAAGTAAGCTAGAGGAATTGACAAGTATGGTGCAAAGATAGTGTAGCTACTGAGCAAGGGAGTCAATAGTTTTCTTAGGTGAATAAATCAAACTTAGATGCTTTATCCCTAACCTAGCCACTCCCCTAAAGAGAGTAATGTTTGTTTATAGACAAGTAAAAAGAAACTTATGCCTAACCCTGTTTTCTAGTTAAGTTGCGCAATGAGAAACGACCTTGAACTCACCCTGATAACTTTGGTTGATGCGGGTTAAATCATACAGGATGGTTAGGAATCGAGGGAATCGAGGCAGAGGAGCATCATCACAGGCACCCCCAACATCGCCATCGTCCGAACTAGCTCTCATACTACGATCTTTGGAGGCCATAAATGAGACTTTAAAGGGGTGACAACCAGCAGGAATCAAAGTGGAACACCCACCATATTGAATGGGTAATCCAGAAGCATCAAGGCATTCATGGGGAGGACCTCCACCTGAAGTCATCACTAGAGAACTGCAGAAGATCAAAATTCTGGAGTTTGTCGGGGGTCGCGCCAGTGAATGTGTCGAAGCATGGTTGGAAGGCATGACAAGGTGTTTTTCCTTAAGGGACTATGCGTCCACCTCAAAGGAGAAGATAACAATTTTTCAGTTAAGAGACAGTGCCTTGAACTGGTGGGGCAACCTGGAAAGACAACTGCATCTTACCCTGGACACCATATCTTGGGAACTTTTCGAGGAGAGGTTCTGAAGGAAATATCTGCTAGCTTACTATGAGGAACAACAGGTAGGAGCGTTTCATGCTCTAGTACAGAGAAACAAGACTTTAGAGGAATATGAGATTACGTTTATGGAATTGCTGAAGTATGTTTCATATATGGATAATGACCAACGATAGGTAGAACGCTTTGTCTATGGGTTGAACCCTAAGATAAGGGCTATGGTGCAGATGTGGAAACCATCTTCAGTAGTAGAAGCTGTTGGAAATGCACATTATGCGGAGGAACACATGAACTTAACTGGAGATACGAGACTGACCTTTTCGCATCGTCCTGGATTCGTGGAGAAGGCCCCTAGGACATTTCCCAGGGGAGGGGGATCAAGGCTACCTCCATGTGGTAATAGAGTCGCACCAAGGACAGTAGCCATAGGGATTTCAATGGCAGTGAGTGCAACATCTTGTTCATCACCAACGACGCAGACAGGTCCACGACCATTTCAGGGAATAGCTAGTAGGGGCAGGGGTTCTAGGGGAAGGAAATCATTTTAGAGATAGTCACATAACAATGCACAGGTTCAATCCCGTGTTACCTGTTGGGGATGTGGAGGACCCCATTACTAGTGTGACTGCCCATAGTTACAATCAGGATTCATGCATAGAGAAGGAAAGGTCCCGATGGGAAGAGAAAGTAGTAGCCATGAGATTTACGCAACAGTTAATAATCACTAGGCCGAACATCAATCCATGGTGGTGGAGTCATCAAGTATACTAAATCATACCAATGTTAAGATTTTATTTGATTTTGGTGCGACAGATAGTTTCATTTCACCATCTGCATTAGAAAAGAGTGGGTTGACAGTCTACGAGCACGATGACTTTAAACAAGTCGAGATGGCTTCGGGGGAAAAACAAGTGGTAGGACCTAGCGTCGATAATTTTATAGTAGACCTAGGAGTGTGTACTACTAGGTTGAAGGTATACATCACTACTCTTAGGGCATACGATCTAATCATTAGAATGGATTGGTTAGACGCTCATTGAGCTTTGGTAGATTGTTTCTCAAAAAGGGTGCTTTGTGTCGACAAAGAAGGAAGGCCCGTGGAGATCAAGAGTGTACGGAGAAAGGTGTCTCTATGCTTTATCTCAAATATGAAGGTTAAGCGATACTTGAGGCAAGGGTGCCAACTATATGTAGTGGAAGCAGTGAATGAAAGGAAGGGACCCTCATTAGATCAGTACTTGGTATTTTCAGAATTTAAGGATGTTTTTCCGAACGAGTTACCAGGGTTACCTCCTAAGAGGGAGCTTTGTTTTAATATTGAGATAAAACATGTTGCAGAACCGATTTCCAAGACTCCATATCGGATGACAGTGCCAGAACTTTGTGAGTTGCAAATGCAGTTGAAAGAGTTGTTAGGCTTAGGGCTAATAAGGCCGAGCATCTCACCTTGGGGTCCACCAGTAATTTTTGTAAAGAAGAAGGATGGTTCCTTACGATTGTGTATAGACTATAGGGAATTGAACCGTGCTACAGTGAAAATTAGGTACCCAATGCCACGGATAGATGACCTCTTAAATCAGATGAAAGGAGCAACGGTATTCTCAAAGATCGATTTGCAATCAGGGTATCATTAGTTAAGGATTAAGGAAGGCGATATCCCAAAAACTACCTTTGGAACTCAGTTTGGACATTACGAGTTTGTAGTAGTACCTTTCAGATTGACCAATGCACTAGCAGTATTCAGGAGCCTCATGAACGACGTATTACGAAAGTACTTAGACCATTTTGTACAAGTCTTTCTAGATGACATCCTCATCTATTCCAAGAATGAAAGAGAACATGAGGAACACTTGTGAGTGGTGGTGTCCTTCCTTAGGGAGAACAAATTGTATGGGAAGTTCTTGAAGTGTTCCTTCTTCCAAAAATAAATTCACTATTTAGGTCATATCATTTTCGGTGAAGGAATCTCTATGGACCCAGAAAAGGTAAAGACCATTATGGAGTGGCCAGTGCCGAAAAATGCCCATGAGGTGAGAAGCTTCATGGGGCTAGCAGGTTATTATCGGAGATTTGTGGAAGGATTCTCAAAAATAGCGAAAACCATCACCACTTTGCAGTGCAAGGGGGTCAGGTATGAATGGACAGAAGAATGTGATAGTGCATTCATTGAGCTTAAGAGGTTACTAACTAGTGCACCAATTCTATGAGTGCCGGATATGGAAAAGGACTTCACAGTATGCACAGATGCCTCGAAGAAAGGGTTGGGGGTTGTGTTAATGCAGGATGGAGGAGTGATAGCTTATGCATCGAGGAAGTTGAAGAAACACAGAGAGATTTACGCTACTCATGATTTAGAGTTGGAAACTGTAATGCTAGCTCTGAAACTTTGGAGGCACTATCTTGTGGGGTGAAATTTTGAGCTCAAAACAGACCATCAAAGTTTAAAACATCTCTTCACTCAAAGATATATGAATGCCAGGCAAGGGCGATTGAGTGATTTAATGAGTGAGTACAATTTTGGTATTTCATACATCAAGGGAAAGGAAAATGTGGTCGCAGATGCCTTGAGTAGGAGACCACGTGTCTTCTCCCTAGTACCTTTAAAGGTCAATCTGAGGAAACATGTGTTGATGCAACTCCAAGGAGACAGTTGGTATTTCGAGGTTACTTCAAAGCTCTAGAGAAGGAGGAAACTAAATCCAAAGTATAAAGTATGATGTTTGGAAGCAGCTGGTCTGTTAAGATATCGGGGAATGAAGTACATCGCTGAAAACGGGGCTATTCCAAGACTCAAACTGAAGGAATCCCCTAGATCACTTTATTGTGTGCATTCGGGTGTGAATAAGATGTACCCATACATGAGGAAAATTTTCTTCTGGGTAGGCATGAAGCGTGATGTAGTCCATTTCATTGCCAAGTGCCTA
>JZKD02S0085669.1:945647-956308 GCA_000966675.3 Picea glauca | reverse complement strand
TCATGTATCAATGACAACTCATTGATCCATCTTCATCTATGCATTCTCATCAAGGATAATACATATTATATTACATCAATCATTAATCAATCAATCCTTTGACATCAATCAATCAATTGGCATCAATCAATGACATCAATCAATCAAATCATTGGCATCAATGACAACATGATCCAACATATGTGACGTTCGACATATCACTGGAAATTGTATGACATGTATTGTCCATCTAGATTAGTCTTACGTACAAATATATTAAAATTCATACCATTATACATCAATCAAATTGAATTCCCTTAATCATTTTGTTCTGTATACTAGAAATTGCTACTGGAATTGCTTCAAGGGTTTCCATCAATGACAACCAACCCAATTAATCAACAATATCCCCCTTTGGCATTGATGGAAACACTCTGATGCAATTATGAAGTAATATTGCTTATGCTCCCCCTATGACGATCACTCCCCCTGGAACCATGCCCATGTGATCTCTCTCCAAGAATCTAATTCTCTATCCTGAATATGATATATTTCTCCCCCTTTGACATCAATGTCAAAGGTAACTTCTCATCTAGGGTTGCTCCCCCTAACTGAAATTTCCTTGGGAATGCTCCCCCTGATTGAAATATTCCTGAAACTGCTACAAACCTGAATTGTCCTATTTATGATGCTTACTCATGTAAATATAAGACATATAAGAGAAGCATTAAAAATAATTCATTTGGGAGTAGAAATTACTCCAAGTCTCTAGCGAAGATACTCAAAGGATTCCCTTGGAAGAGGTTTTTTGAAGATACATGCAACCTGCTCCTTTGTCCCCATATATTCAACTATGATGTTCTTCTCTACATCTTGTTCTCATAGAAAGTGATACTTGATTGGAATTTTCTTCGTCTTTGAGTGCATCATTGGATTCTTTCAGATACTGATAACGCTTGTATTATCACAATATATAGGAATGGGCTCATCATACTCAACCTGTATATTTATCAAAGTTTGTTCCATCCATAGAACCTATGTACAACATCTTGCAGCTGCAATATACTCTTCTTCAGCTATAGAAAATGATATTGATGATTGTTTCTTTCTTATCAAAGATACCAACAACTCACTGATCCAGATGGATCTAAGGAAAATCAAAGAAGTTTCAGAAGTGTCCCAGAATGGATAGAAGTGTCCCAGGAGGCTCAAAATGGCCTCAACAGATAGAAAATGGGAAAACAAAAAAGTTCCCAAAACTCAATTAAAATGGCATGATGATGAAGAGCACGTCACAAGGTTTCCAACGGTGCAAATGTCTCATCAAACGGAGTTACGGATCAAAAGTTATAACTGGTCAAATTTCTGGTCAACCCAGCCCAATCAACAAGGATGAGTCAACATCCGTACTATTGACGACAGTATCTGTACGGATGATGTCAGCATCCATACATCCCATGTGGAAAGCACATAGAGTGACATGTGTCATGATGATGTCATCATGTCACATGGAAGCACCAGAGCCTACCACATGTCACTCAAAGTTAGGGTTTTCAGGGCACCATGTGGATGAGTAAAAATGTGCCACGTGGCACCCCCAGGTGATGCCACGTGGCACCACCTAGAGGGTACCATGTATCCAGGATGAAATGGATATGACATCATAATACATAGATGGGTGAATCCGAGGTTGCCATGTGGCCCAATAGGGAGGCACCACATGGCCCAATAGGGAGGTTCCACGTGGCCCAATAGGGAGGTGCCACATGGAACCCCCGAAATGCATAAGGAGGCCCAACGAATGAAAATTTAAAAAAATATATGTATTAATAAAATGCCAAATCTGGGGAAGTTCCACCATATTTGGTGGCTCATTGAACTGACTAACATATTTAGTGATTGCCAACAATGCGCCAGAACCTTCGCCAAGAATAGCAACAGCTCCGCCATTTTAGTGGCAGTTCTACAAAAAATAACAACCTCTTCTATATTTAGCATGCACTAGAATATTCTCTAATATTCCCGCCAAATTTAGCTGGGCTCATGCCAAAACGGTTTTAACCATTCGCCAAAATGGGGAGGCCCGTGGGATTAGACCCTAGGACCTCTGCCAACAAACGCCCTAAATTTAGCTCCACCAACCAACATGCCAACTGATTCATTTATGAATTAACCACCCAAGATTTGTAAAGAAGGGGTTTGGTTCAGTTCATTCAGGGTAGCAGGCAGAAGCCACACTAGTGCATGGAGCACGAGAGTGGAGCGTGGCCATACGGCTTCGTATGGATTTGGCATGCAAATCGAGGAAAGGTTTCTTCTTGGGTCCAGAAGTGCCCGACTCAGATCAAGTCACGGAGACAGTCATTTTTAGGTAAGATGGTGCCACAAATGCAATGGTGGTGTTAGTTACCATATCTGAGAAAAATTCAGCAGCTTAGTTCTAGAATGAGTCATTTATTACAGAGGCAGTGACATGATAACCGAGGCAGAGGTGTCTCTTAGGCCTGAAAGTGTCTGACTCAGATGGAGACAATTTGACAGTCATTATTCCTTTTATCTATTTGTTTATTATCTTCTTTCACATCAAATCAATCAGTTATATGTGACAGAGAAATTGTGGCACTTGCATAACAAGTGGCTAACGAAGCAGTTCTGATTCTCTTGGGTTCCAAGATCTTTTGTACAAGCTGCATATTTATTCTTGGATCTAAGCAGAAGATCTAAGGTTTTTGATGGCTCCATGTTTATGGGGGTCATATTTTATTCTTCATATTTTTATGTATTGAGTATGTGGGAATAATGTCCATGTCAGCATCATGGATGTCTCATGAGTAGAACTTGTGATGCTGATACATTCTTGATCACATTCTGATCTCTTTTTGCCGTCACCGAAGGGGGACTTTGGCCTTACAGCTTGTAAAGGAGAGACATGATTACATCGAAAAAAATAAAATGATCAGGCTTTGGAGCATGACCCAGAGAGGTAGCTCACTGCAAGGGTGAACTCCGTTATCAAGTGAAGTGTCTTATTCATTATATTTATTATGTTCTTATGTTATTTTTCCATGAATTTCCACACATAGGATTTTAAAAGAAAGCATGACATATTGAACATAAGGAAAACTAAAGAGGTTTTCATTCACTTGCAATTCAAGCACATAGACTTTAACTTTACCTTTAATTGCAAATCTCTCAAATAAAATGATTTATTACTAACCCTTTTGAAGGAGTGACATAATTAACCAATTATTGGAAACTTATCGCTCCCGGGCTCTGATCATGTGGTATCAGAGTAGGCTTGATACCGATTGTAGGTGTTGAAGTTAAGGATGACAAGGTCACCAAATCAATCACAGTTCGATGAGATTCAAGAGCTCAACCAAGTGCTTCAAGAAGAGAATGTTGGATTGAAGACCTTGTTGTACGTTGCAGAAGAAGGGAACCAAAGTTTGCAAGAGAATTTGCAAGCCATGAAGATGCATATGGAGGAAGGCTCTATGAATGAGATGGTGATAAAACCATCTTGTGACCATGGCATCTTCACCAGTTATGGGTGTGAGAATGACAGTGCGAATGCATGCACACTTTTTCAAGAAAATGAAGATGGACTACATGCATCCATAAACCAAGGAGGATTCCTAGAAGTGTATTCCACTCATCCTCTTCACTAGGAACAATTGGACACATCTCAAGAAGCAAACCAAGTGTCCTAGTCTGAGGTGGAGGTAAATAAACCATGTGTAGTTCCTTTCTTAATTAATGTTGATGATTCTTTTGAAATCCTTGAACAAAATGCTTCTTGCATCGGCTTAAAGTTGATGAGAAAAATGGGATACAAAGGAGGAGGCCTTGGAACCAATGGCCAAGGTATTGTGGATCCCATCGAGGCAGTGGTTTGGCCTCGATATGTCAGGATAGGCTATGTACCAAAGGATGTTGGAGAAATCTCCAAAACCATTCGGGAAGAAGACCCCAAGACAGTCACTGAGACTCCAAAGGTCAATAGTTCATCATGATATGAAATTCATTCAGTGCAGGGAGAGAGCACAAATTCTCATGATCGAGGATTCGAGACATCTCCAAGGAGATATGAGCATCACAATGACAGATTTGATACCAACTCTTCTTACCAGTCTGACTCCAGAGGAAACTCACTGAGGTATAAGAAATCTAGAAACTCTAAAATGCCATTTGATTATAAGCATGTTAATCATATAAAACAGAGCTTTTGGCATCAAAGATCATGGACGTTTTGTGGATTGAATAACCACGCAGCATCCTAGTGTTGGAAGAATAAATCCTTTTGCAGGAAGGTTATGGAAACCAGAAGAAGGACGATGATAACAAATTGCTTTCCACGCACAAAAAAGAGCAGGGGGAATGCACCTCTAAAGGAGAAAGGATATTGCAGCCATTGTAGAAGAGATGGGAATCATGAGGCCACATGTTGGGCCTTACATCTAGATATACATCCAAAGAGGGATAAGAAGACCAGGAAGTCACCTCTGAGGGAGACATCTAGTCAAACAGTGTTGCATGAACATACACCACTAGGAGAAGACCAACTACCAGAGAAAGGACATCTCGGTAAAAAGGACATGTTCTACAAAATGGTTGAACAAACAGGGAAAATCCTTTTGAGTTAGTTGAGAGTGGCCATATTTTGTAAATCACATGTTTTTATTCAGACCCCATAGAAGGGTATTATGTAAAAGTGATAATTGTTGCTATCACTTCTTTTCTCGCACATGTTGATATTGTTAGGCCTTGTGAGGTAGTTTGGGTATGGGTTTATTATTGTAAGTATAATGGACATGAAACTTAATGTAATGACTTTTGGGGAAAAAAAATCCTTTCATTTGGGAGTCGTGATATAGATGGATCTAAGGAACATCAAAGAAGTTTCATAAGTGTCCCAGAAGGCACATAAGTGTCCGAGGAGGCTCAGAAATGGCCTCAACAAATATAAAAAGGGAAAAAAATCAAAGTTCCCAAAAATCAATTAAAATGGCATGATCGCGAAGAGAGCATCGAAATATTTCAAGCCACAGAAACAAATCATCAATCGGAGTTACGGATCAAAAGTTATAAGCAGTCAAACTTCAGGTCAACCTAGCCAAGTCAGCAGGGATGAGTCAGCATCCATGTTGTTGACTTCAACATCCATATAGTCCACATGGAAAGAATAGAGAGTGACACATTCCATTATGATGTCATCATGCCATGTGGCAACACTAGAGGCTTCCACATGTCACTCAAATTAAGGGTTTTCAGGGCACCATGTGGACGAGTAAAAATGTGCCACGTGGAACCCCCAGGTGATTCCACGTGGCACGACCCAGAAGGTGCAACATGTCTAGGATGACATGGAGATGATGTCATCATACAAAGGTGGGTGAATCAGAGGCTACCATGTGTCCCAATAGGGAGGCAACACGTGGCACCCTCGAAATGCATAAGGAGGCTGAGTGAATGAAAATTTTAAAATATATATAAATTAATAAACCGCCAAATCTGCAGTAGTTCCACCATATTTGGCGGCTCATTCAACCAACTTCCATATTTAGAGACTGCCAAAAATGTGCCAAAACCTTTTCCAAGAATAACAACAGTTCTGCCAAAAATAACAACCTCAGCTATATTTAGCATGCGCTAGAATCTCCACTAATATTCTCACCAAATTTACCTAGGCGCATGCCGAAACAGTTTTAAACATTCACCAAAATGGGGAGGCCTGTGGAATTCGACCTCCAGACCTCCGCAAACCAATGCCCTAAATTTATCTCCACCAACCAACATGCCAACTGATTCATTTATGACTTAACCACCCAAGATTTGTATAAAAGGGGTTTGGTTCAGTTCATTCAGGGTAGCAGGCATAAGAAACACCAGTGCATGGAGCATGAGAGTGGAGCATGCTCGTATGGCCCGTATGGCCTGGTATGGACTGTACGACCTGGTATGGATCCGTACAGAGTGTACAGATTTTGGCGTGCAAACCGAGGCAAGGTTGCCTCTTGGGTCTGGAAGTGCCCGACTTGGATCGAGGCATGGAGACAATCATTTTTAGGTAAAATGATTCCATGAACATGGTGGTGGTATTATTTTTATGAAATGAGAAAAACTTCAGCATCTCAATTCCAGAATGTTTCATTTATTGCAGAGGCAATGGCATGGTAACCGAGGCAGAGGTTTCTCTTGGGCTTGAAAGTGTCCGACTCGAATGGAGACGATTTGACAGTCATTTTTGACTAGTTTGGAAACGCGAATTCAATGACGATGTCTACTTTTGTAGAAGAGCTTTAGAGAATAAAGATAAGTGCTAGAGAAGGCAATGTAAGCATACTTTTTATTATGTTGTTTTGTCATTAAATGTTGCAGCATAGCATGCATGTTATAGGTCTGAAGTTGCAGAGAGAGGCTACAATAAGGAAACAAGATCAACTTATTCCTTCTATCTATTTGTTTATTATCTTCTTTCACATCAAATCAATCATTTATATGTGACAGATAAATTTTGGCACTTGCATGACAAGTGGCCAATGAAGCAATTCTGATTCTTGTGGGTTCTGAGATCTTTTGTATGGGTTGCATATTTATGCTTGGATATGAGCAACAGATCGAAGGATTTTGACGGCTCCATGTTGATCAGGGTCATATTTTATTCTTCATGTTTTTATGGATTGAGTATGTGGGTATGATTTCCATGCCATCATCATGGATGCCTCATGAGTAGAACTTGTGAAGTTGATACATTCCTGATCACATTTCGATCTCTTGTTGCCGTCACCGAAGGGAGACTTTGGCCTTACAACTTGTAAAGGAGAGACATCATTACATCGAGAAGAATAAAATGGTTAGGATTTGGAGCATGACCGGGAGAGGTAGCCCACTACAAGGGTGAACTTCATTATCAAGTGAAGTGTCTTATGCATTATGTATATTATGTTCTTATGTTGTTTTTCCATGAATTTCTGCACATAGGATGTTAAAATGAAGCATGACATATTGCATAAAAGGAAGACTAAAGAGGTTCTCATTCACTTCCAATTCAAGAACATAGACTTCAACTTTACCTTTAATTGCAAATCTCTCACGTAAAATGATCTATTACTGACCCTTTTGAAGGAGTGACATAATTAACCAATTATTGAAAACTTATCCCTCTCGGGTTCATATCACTCAGCCAAGCAGAATGATGGTCCACTGGTGTTTCGTTTGTCATCAATGCAACGTACCCAGTCTGCATCTGTGTAGGAAATAAGTGATAGATCCTTTCCTTTTGGATACCATAATCCAAAATATTCTATGCGCTTGAGATATTTGAAAAATCCTCTTTAGTGATAAGACATGTTATTCCTTTGGTACTTCTTGAAATCGTGCCACCTGTCCAACTACCTACATTACAGCTAGTCTGGATGTTGTCCCATATAGTAAGGTACCAATCATTGACCTATACTACCTCTGGTCTGTAGACTTTCAATTATAATATTTTCTCAACTTGCAACTGGTTTCCATAGGAGTTTTAACTGGTTTGCAATCTTCCATTCAGAACCTCTTTATCATTTCTCTGATATACTTAGTTTGAGAAATAAAAATTCCTAGTTTTCTTTGACATATCTGAAGACCCAAAAAGAAGGATAGATCTCCAAGTAATGACATTTCAAATTCATTCTACATATCCTTTGCAAATTTATGGCTCAACCTGTCATCATCAATTCCAAAAATAATATCATCAACATAAACTTCAATTAATAAAATATTATTTTGATTTACCTTCAAGTAGAGGTTGTTGTCTGCACTTCCTTTTCTAATCTATGCATGTTGTAAATATTTATCCAGTCTAGAGTACCATGCTATGGGATCCTACTTTAGACTATATAAGGCTTTCTTCAACCTACACACTAATATTCGTTCTCTGAAAGCCGAAATCCTTTTGGTTGTTCAATGTAGAATCTTCTTCAAGTTCCCCACTCAAAAAGGCTTATTTCACATCCATATGATACAGTTTAATATTCTCGGAGCATGCATAAGCTAAGATCAATCAAATTGGTTCCATTCTAGCAACTGGGGAAAATGTCTCTTCAAAGTCGATCCCTTCAACCTATATGTATTCTTTATATACCAATCTAGCCTTGTTCCTTGTAACCTGTTCATCTTCATTTAATTTATTTTTGAAAACCCGTTTTGTGCCAATCACATTCTTATTCCTTGGTCTTTGAACCAATTCCCAACTGTCATTCTTTTCTATTTGATCCAATTGTTCATTCAGAGCCTTTTTCAAGAATTCATCCTTGTTGGCCTCTTCAAAACTATTTGGTTCAATTGTAGATAAGAGTGTTAGGTGCAGTTTTTTGGTGAACGAATTCTTCTTCTAGTCTCAACTCCTTCACCCTTGTTTCCGATAATATGATCTGAAGGATGATTCTTCTATACTTGTTTTCTAGGTGTCTTTGGAGGCACTTGTTGAACTTTCTCTTCTACTTTTGTTTTATATTCTTCATATTCCTCTTCTACTTCTTCTTCATCGTAAAAATGTTCCATTGATTCCTTTTCTTCTTCCTTTAATTTTCGTCCACTTGTTTCATCAACTGTTACATTGATTCTTTCAACAACTTTGTTGAGCCTTAGATTGTAACATTTGTATTCTTTCCTTGTACTTGAGTAACCAACAAGTACACCTTTTTCCACACAAGAGTCAAACTTTTATATTCTTCCATCTTCTCTTTTGATGTAGCATTTTCTTCCAAAAATTCTGAAGTGCTTCAAATTTGCTAGTCTTCCTTTCCATTGCTTGTAGGTATTTTTTTCACTGTTGTTTCTGAGAATTACTCTATTTTTAATTTGAACTATTGTATGCACTGCATGTGTCCAAAAAAAATCTGTCAATTTAGAATCCATTAACATTGTTAGATCCATTTCCTAGACTATCATGTTTTTTTTTTCAACAAATCCATTCTGTTGAGGTGTCCTAGCAATGAAGAATTGCCTTTTTATTCCATGCTTTCTACTGAAATCCATAAATTCCTTTGAAGTAAACTCTCCTCCATTATCATATCTCAAGCATTTGATTTTTGAATCCATTTCATTTTCAACCATTTCCTTGTAAACCTTGAAGTTTTCAAATGCTTATGACTTATTCCTGAGAAAGAAAATTGCAATCATTCTTGTATAATCATCAACTAATAACATAAAGTATTTCTCACCTTCTAAACCCTTTGTTCTAATTGGTCCAACTAGACTAGTATGCATAATTTCTAGGTCCTATCATTGAGTATTCCTTTGATTTGAACATGGTCTTTGTTTTCCTTCCTCGTTGACAATGCTTGCATAATGTGTTGGTTGGTTTCGTGATCTGGGGCATTTCTCTGACTGCTTCCTTTTTTCTAACTTTTACGAGGCTATCAAAGTTAATGTGACCCATTCTTCTATGCCATAGCCAACCTTCATCTTCCTTTCCTAGAAAACAATTTTCATTTCCAATTTCACTTAATACATATATGTTGCTTGAAGTTCTTGAAACTATTGCAATCAATTTTCCTAAACTTGATTTTCTTATCTCACACTTTTGTGAATCAAATGTAATTTTATGACCTTGGTCACACATTAGAATTACCCTTAGAATATTATGTTTCATATCTTCCACTAGTAGAACATTTTCTGCCTTGGTATTATTGTTTCCAATTCTAAGTGTGCCTTTTCTAATGATTCTAGCCGAGTCATCGTTTCAAAAAAAGATTGATCCACATCTTTTCATTCTTAATGTAAGAAACTTTTCTTCATCCCTTGTCATGTGTTTTGAATAGCCACTGTCAACATACCAACCATGTTTCTTATGCTTATCTTTTAGAGCGAGTGTGCATTCTTCATTGCTATAATGATTTTTCTTTCTTATCCATGTTCTCTTCTGAGGTTCCTATCTGTGATTGTTGTTATTATGCTCTGATTCTCTACGAGGTATTTTCATTCTACAATATTTGGCCATGTGTGCAATTTTTTTCCACTTGTAGCATTCCACTCCAATGTTCAATTATTCAAACATGTTGTAGACTCTTCGCTGTGTTTCACTAGGCCTTCTTGGATAACCATTTTGTGTATGACTTTCAAATTTGTTTATCTTCCTGCTATTAGCTCTGTAATTTACATCTTTATGTCCAAAATTATTGTATGCATAACATAAACCAAAAAGAATAGTTTAATACATGGGAGTTGAATATCTTATGAAATAAGTTACTCTTTGTTAATTTTTCAAAATCCCACCCAGTTTCAGTCTCACTGATTTTTTAGTCAAATTTAAATGCCAAACTCAGTTTCAGCACTGTTTCAGCATATGCTACAGTCGTGTTTCAACATCTGCTCACAGCGGTGATTCAACATCAGCATATGCTACAGCCTGGTGTTTCAGCATCTGCTCACAGCGGTGTTTCAGCATCAACATATGCTATAGCCTGGTGTTTTAGCATATACTCAACACTGTGTTTCAACATATACTACAACAGTGTTTCAGCATAAGCTACAACGGTGTTTCAGCATCTAAAAACTTAACAGAAAATCAATTTCTGAACATAAAATAAATTTCAGAACTGAAACATGAGGATTATGAACATTGTTTTCAACGCAGAAATTAAATATCAGCAATATGCAAAACTCAGAAAATATTAGACACAAATATTTTTGGTCTA
>JZKD02S0085669.1:930995-941189 GCA_000966675.3 Picea glauca | reverse complement strand
GCTGAGATTTGGTGTCTCTTCACTCACCCTCACTTTAATCATAAAGTTATCTTTTAATTTGCATCTCACAAATTAATTTGACTAAGACCCATATTCGGCAATTTCTCCCCCTTAGTCGCCTAGGGAAGAGAAACACTTGCCTTGGTACTTTATTTTAATTTAAAATTTAACACTCTTATGAATCCTTATTCTTCTGAGGCCTGTTTTTTTCTGACTGTCATTGATTCTAAAATATGAATCTTCTCGATGGAGGAGTGTCCCTGTGATCTTCCTCGTAGAACTTCATATCCCCTCTAACTGTTTCTGCATAGATTTTTGTATACGTTTATTGATCTATCATTTTGGAGCTTGATCCCTTTTCTATATGATTGTATCCAAGTTGGACTTGTCATGATTAGGCCTTTGATTATTGATAATGTCATCCAAAACTTTTGAGTTGTTCTGCATATTTTTCTTTTAAAGACCCTTTCTCAATGTGACAATCTATGCTTCCAAATTTCCAATCATCCTATTTTTTTCTTCTAATTGTTCTTTTAGTTCTTCTTCAATTCTTTTATCTTCTTCTATTTGAACCTTCAATTCCCTAATCATCTGCTCTAGTTCTTGAGTGTGTTCTTTCTTGTCTAGTTTTGCATGGAGCTTCTTGTTTTTCTTCTTTTCACTTTTTATAAATTCTATAACACTCAAAAATTATTCTCGATAGTCAACTTATGTCTCTTTGTATTCTTCTTCAGTGTCCTCTTTATCAGAATCTTCTATTGCCATGAATAGAACTCTTTCTGTCTCACTTTCACTGACTTCATATTCATCTGATGAAGAGCTTTCTTCTTTGGTGCAAAACATTTTCTTGAAGACTTTCTTTTTGTTTTTTTTTCCTTTATATGTTTGTTTTCCATTTGAATCATCTTCACCATTTATTTTCTTTTTCTTGTGAGGATACTTGTTAGCAAAATGACCAATACCATCACAATTAAAACAAATCAATGGAAACTTACCTTTATATCTTTCGTCGGTTCCCATTTTTCAATCTTCTGACAAAGTTGGCCACTTCTTCACCATCTTCCGAGATGTCACTGTTTCTACTATATTATTTTTCTTTTTTCTTTCCCTTTTGCTTTGAATTTTTCGATGCTTTGAATGTTTCTTCTTTTATACCTAGATTTTCCTCTTCATTTTTCATTTCGTAGGATGTGAATATTCCATGTAGTTCATCCATTCTTATTAAGTCTACATCCTCTCTTTATTCTAGTGTTGATATCTTAGAATCAAATCTCATAGGAAGAGATCTTAGTACCTTTTGAACAATTACAGATTCTTCAATTTCTTCTCCCAATGCTATGATTGCATTCAATATTTCATCAACTAGTAAGAAGTAAGTTGCAATATTCTCATCTTCCTTAATATTTAGCTATTCGAATTGACCTCTATAAGTCTGAAGCTTTTCTTCTTTGACATTTGAATCTCCTTCATAAATATTTTGAAGTTTGTCCCAAATATCTTTAGTGGATTTACAATGTATAACTTTTTTATATATCAAATCAAAAAGCCCATTATAAAGTGCATTTGTGGCTTTGGAATTATTTAGAATGAGTTTCTTTACATTGTCATTTGTTGGCAGAACTGATGGTTCTTTGTATCCATCTAAAAATAATTTCCAAACTTCAAATCCATGTGCTTGTACATATATTTTCATCCTTCTTCTCCATAATGCATATTTTTTTCCATGAAACTGTGGTATTCCATTTTTATACATACTATTGCTCTCCATTATCTACCTTTCAGTGGTTGAACTTATTTCTAAAGGAACCTGCTCCAATACCAATTTTTGGATTACTAAGAGGGGGGGTGAATTAGTAATAGATATTTTTAAATCCTTTTAACCACAATATTCAAGTGTTATTTATCTTTATGATCAATAAAGCATGATCATCCAACAATTACAGAGTAAATAAACCATAATCATATGCATACACAGTACACCAATATTTTTTATGTGGAAACCCAATGCAGGAGAAAACCACAGAATGATTTTTCTTATTTGTCTTTAAGAATTACATTCATTGGAAGCACCAACTTATTTTGTTTTCCAACTACAACTGGAAGGAGGCTCCAGCCCCCTATTTTCAAGCTACAACCTCAGGGAAGCTCCAACTTCCCAATTCTTTGGCTACAGCCAGAAGGACGCTAAAATCCCCTATGTTCTTTGGCTACAGTCGGAAGGTGGCTACAACCACCTATCCTTTCCCCATCCAACTCCCTTGAAATATATGTAGCAAACGTGGAAACTGAATATGTCAGTGTCACAACCTATTCTATCAAATCTGTCACTATACACTCATCAACCAATCTGATCTGATCAGATTTACCTAAAACACTATACCACAATTTTTTACCTCAAACCATGTTCCAAAACCTCATTGTTATACAACCTCTATCTATACCAATAATGTCAGCAACATTCCTCAACCAAAATCCCTCATCAATTTCATCATCCAAATCTGATTTCTAACTCTGTAACAAACCTGGTGTATATGATCACATACTTGCAAGCCTTCCTTAACTTTAACAAAAAGAGACTAGCATTTTCATCAAACTTTACTTTAGTCTCACATGACTAATTTTGGATTAGTCAACAACCCTAACTTGCAATAATTGTAACTATGTACGTGTAGTAAATAAAGATATGAAAATGGTACATAATTTTCTTCAATTTCTTGTCTACAATTCCTCTAGGTTTCACTACTTGGAACCTCCCATAAAAGGAGTTATAGAAAAAATGTCATACCTTGTTCAATTCTTTCTTATTCTAGAGAGATACCTTGAACATCATTCCCTGCATGGAATATTTTTCTGTATGTATCTAAAAATGGTGTGCAACATATTATAGACTGTACTCTAACCAATACATTTGGTCTTACTGAATTTTGATCTGTTATGAAGAATTTATGACTTTTTTACACAAAACACTTTCTTTAGACTAGTTTCAGGACTAGCCACAAACCCTATTTTCCACAAACTATAACTCCAAAAATAAAATGGCCCGCAAGCTGAAATGTTTATCGTAGTTACTTGGATCTTTTTTCACAACAACTTCCATATTTCATTGTTTGAATCATAGTAGAAAATAAGTTATTTTGAAAATGGTGAGATGATCTGTAAATAACATACCTTAGAAAGCATCATCAAAAGACTTTATCCTCCCTTGAATTTCAACCTTCTTTACTTCCCCTTCCCTTTGAAATCATCCTTAGATATCCTTTGGTTACCTCAGTCACTTATAGGTATTGAATATACTCAATGGATACTAATGGGATACCCTTTCTCTCTTATTTATACTCTCCAAGTAGCCTCATCTAGAATTTTCCACTTAACCACTCCGTCCACTTAACTAGTGTGTCCACTTAGCCACTTTGTCCACTTAACGAAGTTTTTCCACTTAGCCACTTTGTCCACTTAGCCACTTTTTCCACTTAGCCAATTTTTCCGCTTAACCAATTTTGTCGACTTAGCCACTTTGTCGACTTAACCACTTTGTTAACTTAACCACTTTATCCACAAATAGTAAACTCTCCAATTCTAGTGGCAACTAATTTATCTTTAATTGTTTTCTTGTTGCAACCACTTTAACCCATGACTAAGCACTTTGATTGGTCATTTTCTTCTAGGAGCTTCTAGAATAATTTGACTTCTTTGACCTTTTAAGATCTTCTAGATAACTCACGAGAGTTCTCGAATTTCATATGGCCACAACTCTATAACCGTGAGGAGTTATGTGACATTCCACATATCACTGAAAATGGTATGACATGTACTATCCATCTAGAATAGTATTACCTACAAACATATTAAACTTCATACCATTCTAAATCAATCAAACTGAAATCCCTTAATCATACTATTGGGGCTACCAAATTTTTTTATCGGACTTGCTTCAAGGGTTTCCATCAATGACAACCAACCCAATTAATCAACAAAAATATAACTTATGGAAATGGGTCTTGTAATTCCTCTCACAGTTCTCTATTTTCCTTCTTCATCACATGTAAGTTTCTTGTTATGACAATCTAGGACAACATTATGCTTGTCCAAACAATCCATTCTGATTAGGATATCATATTATCACAATGGTATTATATTTATGTCAACAAATGTACTTACTCCATTCATATTTACTAGACAACTTTTGAACGTCTCATTGATCCTTATTTTGGTTCAAGTGGCTAGTTGAACTAAACTTGACTTTTCAATCTTACTTTTCTCCAAGTGTAATCTTTCCACTATTTTATGGTCAATGTAACAATGGACTTCTCCCAAATAAATCAAAATAACAACATGATGATTAATGATCTTACCTTCCACTTCGATCATATTGGATTGGTACACTTCTTGTCGATCTTCTAAGGCTACATGTATTCTTCCCATGTTATCTACTATTATATCCTCTTGTATTTTGTGCATGGTATTCATTTTTTCTTATCTCTGAGTACAATCCTTTTACATTTTCTCTTCTTTTCATCCCTAACATTTATTTTTTCTCTTCCCCTTTTTCCCAAGGAGTCTTCTCTCTTGGATTCATCCTTAGTATATTGATCTTGTTGATTTTTATTAGGTTTGTTTCTATTGAAATGAGTTTTCAATCCCTTCCTCCTATTACAATATATCACTTTCTTCTTATCCTTCCAAGATTTATGCAAAGATTCTTTCCTCTTGCCTTTCTCATACATGTACTTATCCTTTCTAATGGTCTCTGTCAAAGTTTTGGGATCATAATATTAAATATTCTCTTTATAAAAGTATGGGAGTCCACTCAAAAACCTATGTATATTGACCTTCTCATTCTTGATAAATCCTACATACTTCAACAATCCAAATAACTTCTCGTCATATTCTACCATGGTCATGCCTCACAAAAAGAGTTCAAAGAACTCTTGCATCCTCTTGTCATAGAAGTGATATGAAAGGTAATTCTTTTGAAAATATCTCTTGCATTGCTCCCAAGTTATCTTTCTCTCATTAATGGGTTAAACGTGCTTCAATTGATCCCACCACATAGCATCTTTTCCATGCCAATGGTATGTGGAAACTTTGGCTTCTGGGTTAGATGAGTATTTGTGCAACTACAAATGCTTCCTTATTCCAAGAAAAAATTCTTTAATACCATCTTCCCTTTCTCTTTCACAATCAAAGGATGGTGTCTTAAGCTTCTTTAACTATCCTTGAAAACTATCCAATTCATGTCTTCTTCTTTGGTCCCTGATAGGAGATACCTATGGACTGGTTATGGAGTCTTCAGATGCATAAAATTTACTTGTTGAGTAAGGAGGTGAGTGATGTCGGTGATTTCTAATAACAATTATTTAATGAACAACTCTTCTATATTTATCTCTTATTTCATATTGTCTTCCTTCTTCCTCTTTCCTCTAGTTTGATCCATTCTTTTATTGCCTATGCAACTGACTTAGGATTTGCATCATTTTAGGATTTATTAAGTTTTTTTCTCCCATCAACCTATCATTGTCTTATTTGTAACTTTACAATTCTATTTTTGGTCTTCTCACATGCTCTAATAATGTTTCTTGTTCCCCTCTGCTCATGTGCCCATTTGATTTTGTCTTAGCATTACCAACACTGATATTTTGACCTTTGGCTTATTTATCATGATTGAAGTCTCTCTCTCCTTCATACATGTATGAAATATCAATTCTTATCTTGAACTGATATGTTTATATCCCCTAATTTGGAAAAAATGCAAGCAACCATTTTGTTAGAATTATGCATATCAAACAAATTGCCAATTAATTTTACATACACTTTTTCTTCTCAACACATGAAGAATTATATCACACTAATACAAATTATAATAATTCCATGTTATTCTCTTATCAATAATATTTTAAATGAATACACTCATGAAAAAATATGATCTCTGATATGAAAGTTATGGCTCCTTCAAAAACCCACTTTCACATCATTTGTGCATTTTCTCCAGTGGTGTAATTTTATTGCAAGGTCAACTTATGTAAAATGTAGAATAAACTATTGAAGGAACTATATAAATGTTTATATGAGACATATATAGAAATAATTAAAATGAATTCAAAAAAACTCTCATACTCTCAATCTGTTGTTGTAGTAAAAAACTGCAACAATCTGGAAATGACAACTTTGTCCCTTTTCACCTCTTTTTTCCAGACTTAGAATTTTTAGCAAAAGTGTATATCTCTCAATTTGTGCACTTATGGAAAAATTTCACAAAACCAAAGTTGTTTGTCTTGATGAGTATATAAAATTGCAAGGAAATACAATTTTCCATATTTGTGATCTTGGGTCACTTTTCCTCCTCTAAAAATTAGAAAAATCTCCAAAACATGGCCCGAAATAGTGAATTTTGTCCTATTTCAACATCCCCATTCCAATCCTCATAGAATTTATTCAGTTCCTTCATGGGTTATTTCCATGTTTTCTTTGTAGACTCTCTCCAAGAGTACCAACTTAATCTTTCTTTCTTCCAATGATCTGCACCCAGATATTTAAAAGCCACAACTTTTCAATTTATAACAAATCCAAGCATATATGGACAATAGTCGTCTCTGGAAATTTTGTATATATCTTCCCTGTAGAAAAAAACCATATGTTTCATCTCAATTCAAGTAGATCTGCTCCATTTATGGCCAAAATAAGAAAATGTCTCCATACTTTATTTTTAAAACCGTGGAACAATTTTTCCTAAGTAAAATCTACATTGTCAATCTCAAATTGGAAGAAGTCTAGAATATTTATCTACTCTCTATCAATGATCGACAATTTATTTAATAAATGAACTTTCCCATTGATCTCCTCGATGCCCAATCATCGGTTGATTTACTCTGCAAACCAAAAGTTTCCCATGAATTTCCTCGATGCCTGATCTTCGGTCATCGACCATCGATTGTTTCCATTGCAAATCAAAGATTTATCACAAATATTTCTGAACCTCTACCATTGAAGATCAACCATATCTTTGTTGATGTGGAAACTATGTTGATGTGGCATGACATGTGGATTTTGGCATGACATGAACGTCATCTTGAGGAATCAACTGGGATGACGTGGAATGGCATGTGGATATTGAAATGGAATGAAACATGGATGCTGACGTGGCATGACATGACATCACCCTATTTTCCCCATCATGCATTGGCAATCTCTCTTGGAAGAAATGGAACTTCCCACTAAATATGTCGATGTCGAGTCATCAATCATTAAAGATCAAATATTTCCTTTGGTCGAATGAAAACTTCTTCAAATTTTTTTCGATCCTCAGCCATCAAATATTGATGATCAAAGATGTATTTTGTTTGAACTTCAACACTTAGACAATTTTGGACAAAACCTAGGCGAATCCGGGTCATTGATCTCCCAACCATGATTATATCGACCGTTGATTTTCTGCTTCTACTAAAATGACTAAAAACGAATACTTACCATTTATATTCCTCATTTTACAAATCACCGAAATGAATCTCAACCATTGAGCTCATAAATTTGTGAAAATTTGAAACATTATCAAATTTTAAGTTTATCAAGGGTGAATCTAGGTTGTTGATCTAGATATAAAATATGATCTCGGTCATCGATTCTCCAAACTCTACCCTGTGCTACGATGACATTTAAAATATGAATTATTTTCAACCTTCTAGGTTGAATTCAAATTTGCAACTTTGTAGATCGAATCCTTTAACTTCTTAGACAATTTTGAGTATTCTAAAACTCGATTTTGCTCATGAATTTGGGGATTTTTCTATCTAATTTTCCATATTCTTTCTTCAAATTCATACAAACTGAATATGTGACAAAAAATATACCCAATTAACACTCGTTCTGGCCCATACAACTGTGGTGTTTGAACTAGAATCTTTGATACCAATCTATAACATATCCAACCACTCACATGATCTCCACACTACTTCAAATTGCACTTGAAATGTGATTTTGAATGCTCATAAAAATTAATTAATGAAGAATCATAAAACAATAACATGTAATAATAAATATTCATGCTACAACATAAAATGAATGAACAATATTCCATTCCCAACAATAACTAGAAAGCATGCATATTATAAACATGAATCCCATAGATAATAATTAATGCACAACTGAAATAAATGTACAATCAAAGGAAACCATAAAAGAGAGCACTTATCTTAAGAAAAATAAATCAACCATTGGATGTACACCAAGGACATTCCACCAAACCTTAGACACTATTGTTCCAAGTCTCAACAGTAGGTCACCCCTGATCTAGGGCTGTGAATAGACAAGGATGGGTTCTAGAGTGACCCTCAACTTACCAAACTAGTCAACACTCAATCTCTCACAAGTTTCTCAACAAAAAACAATCCAACGTACACCATCTCTCTTCTCTCCATCCTGCACCACCAAAAAAAAATGAACTCCCTCCACTACTGTTAGGACCCTATAATGTACCATTTTTCTCATACTTTTTTCTATCATTACATCCTTTTTGCACTCATATTTAAGCCTACATTATCACCTTAATCTATTTTTCCAAAGGTATATAACATTTCTTCTCTTTTCTATATGTTTAATTTCTTTTACATGTAATTTTACATTAATCTCATACTTAGCCATTAATCAGAAATATATAGTTGCTGAAATAGTTTGAAGACTATAGTTAATATATCATTGCTGCTTGAAGACCATGTTGCTGAAACAGTCAAACAATACACAAATCCCGTTGCTGAAACAGTCTGTGATTTGCGATGTTGAAACAACATTTCACATACAACAGTAACAAGAAAAAGGAGTTGTTACACTGGTCACAACAACTGTACCTTAAGCCAACACCATTACAACCATCATTGTTGCTTGAAGACCACGTTGCTGAAACAGTCAAACATTACGCAAATCCTATTGCTGAAATAGTTTGTGATTTCCGATGCTGAAATAGTGTTTCACATACAACAGTAACAAGAAAAGATAAATAAAGGAGCTGTTACATGATCCAGGGGATTAAATTTTGCTCAAAATTCAAAGTTCTCAGAATTGATTCAAATCGAACGAGAGCATACGCCTCGTCGTCAAAAACCCAATGCAACTCGTTTGGGTTCAAATGGATGTTGGGAGCGAGAGATATCGCGTTCTGTTCAAAATGACAAATAAGCAAGAAAAGGGATGTTGACTGTACAATCCATACAGATGCTGATGTGGCAGGCCGTATGACATGTGGCAGGTAGTTGTGTGGATAGTTGGCATGTGACATGGCTTGTTTGCAGTGAATGGGATAGCGACACATGGCCCAATCAATGGTCGCCACGTGTCACATATATATTGGTTTAAAAGTTATGTTGTTGGCCGAATTCGACATCGTGACCTCCAGGCCGGGTAAAGCCTTGGGAAGGGCCACCCAACTGGCATGCCCACATGTGTTACTTAACATATGTATGCATTTGATTGTATTTAAGTTTGAAAATATGTGAATTGGGGTGCGCACCGGGCCGGGGCTAAGCCCCGACCCACGATTATATATGTATTGCATACGACCATTGCTATGGGCGGTTAAACCCATGGTTATAATTGTATTGCATATGACCATTGTAATGTGCACGGTTATATATATGTGGCCATTGTGGTATGTGCACGGTTATATGTTTGACATGTGACCATTATGGGTGTGCGCATTTTAACCCCCGCGGTTATACATATGGTTTAGACCTTAACCCTGTTTGTATTGCACAGTCATGTGGTGGCCATCTTCCCGCGGGCCTTGGTGGTTAAGGGCCAACACGTAACCATTCGACAGTTTGTATCGATTGTGCGGTTGCACCCGATGCTGGGTTTTAACGCATTAAAACGTGTGGGGGCTAGGTTGAGTCAACAAGGGTGCATTTTGGCGATCCAGAGATAGCAAGCTTGAAGGGGAACTTCTAGGAAGCCTATCTTCTTCAATTTTTGGCCAAACGAGGTGCCAAAAAAGCTCAGCTAGGGGTTTTTGGACGTTCTAAATCCATTGGAGCCATCTATTTGGAATTTTGAGAATTGTAAAGCACATATTTGAGCACTTTGAGAAAATAATTCAAAAGATCCATTGGAAGCTGGACCAGGAGATGTAGCCCAAGAGAGGGGTGAACTCCTTTATCATTTGTTGTGTTATGTGTTTTTTGTTCACTATTTATTGTTGTTGTTTATATG
>JZKD02S0085669.1:894579-911198 GCA_000966675.3 Picea glauca | reverse complement strand
GGGGGGCATATTGAAATTTTATGCCATCATTTCACACGAATCGACTACCGTCACTTCTTTTTACCCATCATTTCATTTTTTTTCACCATCATTTGTATGCCCTCATCTGCAAAACTTACTCTATTCGGGTGCGATTACTTGACTCTCTGATTGTGCATTCTATTGAGATAAATAGCTATGGGAGGTCCTATTATACGATACGAACCCAGCATGACAACCCTGTTAGAATTGTATCCATAAGTCTACCAAATCTTTCAGCAGGCAGGATGGTTGGGTTATTTTTAGAGGCTCCAGGGATTTGATCAACAATAGGTTCTTCAATTTGCTCGAAATCTTCAACATATCCATTCTATTGTTCAAGGGGTTCGGATTCCAGTCACAGAGGATGATATCACACAGGTTTTGGGTCTTCCCGTCACTGGCATTCGCTGGTTCAGCCGCAAACACTTTATCCTTAATGCCCAGTAAGATTTTCTCTTGCCAGGAGAACAAGTTGAGCCTAAAGCCCGGGGTGTTCGACTTAGCTCGTTGCCACCTCCTTGGCCGAAAGTTGTAGAGTTTGTAAAGCACTACTTTACCTATGAAGGCCGATACCAGGTAGTTTACCAGTCCAACTTTGTCTTGTTATCTCATTTACGACATGCTAGACTGGTCAATATTTCTTACTATCTTCTCAGATGTATTAGAAATATGTTGCATTATTGTAAACAGGCTAAAAATCCCATCCTTTCCCTCACCCATCACCATCTCGTTCAATTACTCATCCAAAAGGGTTTCTCCCAACAAAACCCTCTTCTAAACAATCCACCTATAAACCCTCAGGAAGATACTTAACATCCTGAAAATCCTCATGAAGAACAACCACAAAACCTTCCTGACCCTTCGAAAATACCTATTAATCTGCTTACAGATCTAATTGATCCAATTAACCCTCCTACCATACCAAGTCTGCCCCACAATTTACCAGAATCATCTACTCCTACTGTTCATATCCTTAGCGATGATTCTGAAGAAGATAAACCTGATAACCCTCCTTGCCCCATCACTGAGGAAAAACCCACTCTTAAAAGAAAGAAGCAAACCACTACTTTTCCTTCCTTTTTACCTAAAAAATGAACAAGGTCTTCAACAAAAGCAACCACTACTGCAATTACCCTAAACCCCCAACCCATTTTGATAAAAACCCATACACCTCCACCCTCCCAAATCCTGGAATTTTTACATGTTCAACCCACGGGCACTGAAACAGAAGAACCAGAGGCCCAAGATGCTACAACATCATTTTCTTTACATGAAGTAGCTATCACATAAGAACCAACTACTCATTTAGTATTTGTCACATAAGAACCAACTACTCATTCAATAGCTGAAACACAAGAACCAACTATAGCTGTTACACAAGAACCAACTACAGCTGAAACACAAGAACCAACTGCTGACTTCATTCCTGAAATACAAGAATCAGATGCACAGGGTGCTGCAACAGTAGTTGTCACAGAAGAACCAACTACTCATTCAGTAACTGTCACACAAGAACCAGCTACAGCTGAAACCCAAGAACCAACTGCTGACTTTATTCTTGAAATTCAAGAATCACATGCGCAGGGTGCGGAAACACATTTTTCTTTACATCAAGTAGCTGAAATACAAGAATCAACTGTTGATTTTGTAGCCGCTCCACAAGAACCAACTACTGAGGTTGTGACCATTACACAAAAACCAGTCACCCCTCCTGATACACTGATGACAGACCAATAACCAGAACCAACAATGGCTTCTCTCTTACAAGAGAATGAGTTTCTAAGATCAGAACTAGAAGCTTACAAGCAAGAGTTGGTAATGGCAAAGGAAGCCTATGACAGGGAACTTAATTTGTATACCTTGGCTCGCGTAGCGACCATGGCAGAGAAAAAAACAAAAGATGATTAGTATAGAGAGTATATGTGCAACCAATGTGGGGATATTTATGATCAAGAAGGCTACAAAGTGGTTCAAATCCCAATGCTTGGATCTTCTCCTGCACCTATGACTTTTGCAGTTAAAAAAGAGGAACACCCTACTGTTACACAAGAACCAGTAGGACCTTCAAACATTCCAAAAAGCAAAGCTAATCTACAGGAACCCTGGCCTACAACAACTGTTAAAGCTGAAGCTCATGTTTTCATTAGTAAAGTTGTTCAAACTCTGCCTATTGATGAATCTGCCTCTCCCGTCAAGATCAATACTCCTACTTTTCTGGAACAAGCCAGTCATACTCTACCTTAGCCTACCACTTATGACGCTGAAACAGAAACCCTGCCTATTGATGAATCTACCCCTTCTGGCAAGATCAGTACCCCTACTCTTATGGAACAAGCCACTTAGACCCTACCCCAACCTACCATTTGCAAGGCTGAAACACAAACTCAACCATGGAATGAGCAGATAATAATGGACAAATGGAAAAAGGAGTCTGCTATTACATAGGACAAAAGTTTGGAGGAGCACAAACTACTTTGGCTAAACCACATCTATTCAAACTAGGAAGCTTTGGAGCAAACACACAAAGAATTTTGTGCCCATAAGAAGAAGAATGAAGAGTTAAAAGGTAAATTTCTCCTGATGTTCGATTTGGTACAAAAATTGTTGGCTTCTAGGAAACCATCCTCAAATTACTCTCTTTTCCTTATAGAACGACTTGCATTCTTTCAAATTAAATCAATCAAAGAAGGAAGACCCTATGTAGTGTTCAAACCAAAAGATTTTGTTCAAACTTTTGTAGAAGCCTCTACTACTGATCAACATCTATTATGTGAGGTATATCTTCATAATGAAGCCATTCCTGAGAACAAACAGTTTAATCTTAACCCTCTTGTTGGTGATATCCAGATTTGGGCACTTGTCTCCTTCCTTACCAACCATATTACGTGGCACAATGATTTTCTAACTTCCAAGCATAATGAAGATAACTGTCTCCTCTGGATACGGCCAGAACCACAGAATGCTACCACCTTTGTTGCAGAATATTATCAATTTTTGAAGAAACCAAGGATGACCCAATATATACGGCAACTACAGGCAACAATACTTCAGGATTGTCAACAGTTTATTAAATCTATAGAGACTTATACCCTAAAATAAAATAACATGTTTTGGAAACAATCTTCTAAGAAAAGGCAGGAGCACAATCCCTTTAGTCCTACCAATCTTGAGACAACAATCTCACAGGTACCTAGTTACATCAAACGTGTCCAACAATGTGCTGAAAATTGGATAGGTTATCAGTTCCATTTTCCCATTCTGTGGATGCCAACAGAGAAGTATCAAGTTCATCATAAGTTTCCCAAGAAGGTTGAAGCAACAACCTGACAAAGGCTACAACATGTTCAAGGATTCAGAGCCCCAACAGACATTACTTTCTACAGCTATTGCTTAAGTAATTTGCGCACTCAGAGTCGGTATCTGGATTCTGATTCAGATTGAATTTGCCTAAGGACATGCAACCTTTTTAGTTGAGGGGGATGTTAGGACCCTATAATGTACCTTTTTGCTCATACTTTTTGCTATCATTACATCCTTTTCCCACTCATATTTAAGCCTACATTGTCACCTTAATCTATTTTTCCAAAGGTATATAACATTTCTTCTCTTTCATATATGTTTAATTTGTTTTACATGTAATTTTACATTACTCTCATACTTAGCCATTAGTCAGAAAAATATAGTTTCTGAAATAGTTTGAATATTGTAGTTAATATATCATTGTTGCTTGAATACCATGTTGTTGAAACAGTCAAACAGTACGCAGATCTCATTGTTGAAATAGTTCGTGATTTGCGATGCTGAAACAACATTTCACATACAACAATAACAAGAAAAAGGATCTGTTACACTGGCTGCAACATCCGTACCTTAAGCTAGCACCATTACAACCATGATTGTTGCCTGAAGACCAAGTTGTTGAAACGGTCAAATAGTACGCAAATCCCATTGTTGAAATAGTCCGTGATTTGCGATGCTGAAATAGTATTTCACATACAACAGTAACAAGAAAAGATAAATAAAGGAGTTGTTACACCAGTCACAACAGTTGTACCTCAGGCCAACACCATTAGAACCATTGTAACAACATTTTTCTACGGAAGATCAGAATATCCTATTCCAGCATAGAAGATTAGATCAGACTAAGAATATGATTTGTATGTACAAATGTAATTTTTTGCTTAATTGTATTAAGGGGATTCTCCTCTTTAAATAGGAGAGAAATTAGCATTAGAGGGGGACATTACAAAAAGCTTAGTTAGAAGGGAATTATAGAGAAGGAGCGTGTTCACTTTGGATATTGTAACTTGTCACATTTAACAGATGAATAAAAGATCATTCTGAGCATTTCTTCTTAGTTCCTTTCATTTTTGGGGAACCTTGTGAGAAGGAGAGGGCCCACCTTCTTCACAAGATTCACGCATTAGTTTTTGTAGTGTGTTAGTATTGTTTTTATCTATACCTTGTTAAAACTTTGTTTTGTTGAAACTCTGTTTCCACTGATTGTTACATCATTTTCATACAATTTATTCCTAGGTAATTGTTAATCATTTTGATTGGTAATTCTGTTTGTAGAAAGAGTTTATGAAAGTGTGATAGTCAGAGACAGGTGATGAATATTCTTACTTTGGGGAATAGGATCCTGTTCTCTGTTACAAAATAGTTAGTCTTATTTGCAGTATGTTGAAAGGTTCCTTTTTCCTAGGTTGTTGTTTCTTAATGTAATCCAAGATTCTTCTGATAATTATTTCCTTTTGAATCTTAAACTCTGCAATAGATAGATTGCTTTTACTGTAATTCAGAGTGGAACTTCGGTCTGTTCAAAGAAAGGTGTTATTAGTGTAACTTTTACTACAACTGTGGATTGCTTTTGAGATTGAGCATATACAGTGTGTGATTGCCTTTGAAATAAACAAACTTCCCTTGGTTGACAATTTATGTAACACTTGATTGTTTTAACAAATAAGCAATTATAGTGACCAACAACTACCATGCGGTCCCTTAGGATGTCCACTTCTTTCCAGGGCTTCATTGCATCTGGTCAAGAATCTCCATGTTGGGACTCTCAAGATTCACAATTGTGACCAATGCTTAGCAAATGTCAATGCATCTGAGGCATGAAGGCACTAATTCATGGTTGGAATACGCTAGTAATTACTACAACCAATAAATAATGATTTATTCCTAAACAAATCACCTCGATATCCCAACCAAGAATAAGAATTAATGAGGAATGATAAATGAGAAACAATGAAAAACAATGTGAATCCCCGAATATCCCACAAGAGGTGTTTATATATTTACTTGGAAATTAAGAATGACATGGTATTTCCACAAGAAGCTCAGATAACCAATTCTTTCCTTCTCATTTCCAAGTTGGGTAAATTTAAATATAATAAAAATACTTATCCCCTTTTCCCCCTCTCTCATGGAATCATATCCCCCCTATAACTCTATCCTTTTCCATCTTATAGCCAATGATGTATTTTATTATTTTCAATGTTTAAAGTATTACATTTCTTTTGATTATTTAGGCACTCCAACCTTTCATCAAGTAAACAAAATACATTATTAATATGGGGACGTAAAAATGAGGTGTTACACAATTCATGTAAACACCCATATCTATAATGTGATTTTATTTTTCCATGGAGATTTAAAAAATAAACATTGGTAATAGAAATTTATTGAATCTGCTAATTTTTCATGAAAGTGTATATCTTGTACAATTATTTAGAGAAGAGCACACAAAAGGTGTTAAAATTTTAAATTTTGTGTTGGAGATGTAATATTTGAAGGAAAAGAGAAGATAAATGAAGAAAATCTAAGTGAAAAGAGATGTTGCAAAAGGTATTGGTTCTGTTTTCCCTGATTAACTCCTTTAAGATTCATTTCCCTTCTTATAAGTTACTAAGTGAATTGATGGGAAAAATAGGTACATAGAAAGAAAAATGACCATGTACTTTAGAACAGTTTCACCCTAAATTAGAAGGTCCCATAGGAAAATTATCAACATATGCAGTTTTTTCCATCCTCATAACTAAACCTCCCACATCCAAACTATATTTATCTCCCATTAATTTAACCTCCCACATCCAAACTAGATTTATCTCCCATTAATTTGCTTATTTGAAATTATAAAAACATTAAATATATTTCACCTCTATTTAAACCTTGGCTACAATTGGGAATATGGGTTCTTAGATAAATTTTGAGTCATTATATAGTCTAGTTACTTATCTACAAAATACCACTCATCAATAAGTGGTCATTATGAAGGTGGAAAATTCATCAATAAGTGGTCACTAGAAATGTGAGAACAAGGCTTCCTAATAAGTACATAATTGTCTCTTTCCTAGTTCAAATGAAAAATATAAAAATGAACAAAAGACTCTACCTTCATATAATTTATATTTTCCTTCACTATTTAGAATTATTTTAAAAAAAATTCTTCTAATTTTATAGTGGTAGAGTTTTTTGAGTTCACAAATGACCTCAAAATTAGATTTATAGAGGGAGGATTCTAATGTCACTTCTCTAAAAGAGAAACATCCAAGACTACACCTTATCTTTCCTCGGTAAGTATGCGAATCTATTTCCTTTAATTATAACTTCTCTTCAATGTATTATACTAATAAATTAAGATAAGAATAAGTATTCGACAAACGCGACCTTCTAGTTTTCCATCATCAAAATCTGGTCAAGGAATCTTTGCTGAAATTATAATTTTAAATTGATAAGTTTATTATTTTCATGTGGAAATTAATTCAATTCCCTTGAATACCCCTACCACAAATGGATTTTGCAATGTAAACATATGATATCCTATAAGTACAAATCTAATCTGATTCTTATGAGATTTAAGACCAAAGATGTTGATTTCCTTTCCCATTATTTCGAGAGATTGAAAGAGAGCCATTTCATCACTTGTTTAGACTATTGCATGAATTATTCCCTCAAAAGATGAAATGATATAGGGGTTGATGAAGAAATTCATTTTGATAATGGGAATTTGGTTTTGTTGTTACAATGTAATAAATAACATCATGAAAATGCAAAGCTTGCAGAAAGTCTTAGAGCACCTAATTCTATGTGTTGTAAGAAAGAATTCCCATTTTTATATTTGAGACTTTGCATTGCATTAATTTTCTCATGTTAATACCATATACAAAATATACCATTGCGTAGTTTAGAGTATTCACTTTTAATGAAAGTTGCAGGGAATATAACTAAATCCCTTTATCAAATTTGATTAAAATTGTTTTATTTTTTTCACTAGAAAACGAAATAACATATGTTTAAGAAAAAAAAAATATACATTTCTTGGGTGCAAAGGCACATTACAAAAAGTGATTCTAAATATGAAAAATGAGGTTTACAATGAGAAAGAGACAAAATTACATGCATTTAGGCCCCATTACCAAGACCCAAATAAAAGTTTATCCCCTATAGCTAGAAGAAAGATTACAAATATTTATAGTGCAAAAAATATTTCCATCTCTGTATGAATCGTGACCATGATTATTAAATTATTCATTAATATAAAATTATTTTCTTGCATACTGAGATATTCCTTGGATACAACATAAGCCAAAGTATTTTGTTCCTGAAAAACATGCCAAAAGGTATTTTGTGAAAATATTAAAGCAATAACAAGTAGTTGAGTAGCAATGTAATTGAGACCCAAATTGCTAACTTGTATCTGCCCCCTCATACAAAATATTACCAGTATTGAGTCCCCAAATATCTATAGGTGAAGGATGTCTCTTCCTACAAAAGTGAAAATAACGCCCTGAACTCACCCAAATTGTTGGTCCATGAACACAAGTTGATTTTCTATTTTATCATATGTGCATTAGAAATGAATAAAATAAAACCTACACCACAATGGTGTTCCCTCCATTAGAAATCACCATAAAACAAATCCCCAGCTTATGGTCTTATCAATAGTTAGTACAGGATATATATGGGGATGTATATTGTTATGCACACCTTTATAACATTCCAAGAGACCGAGAACCTATTTTGATGTTTTAAATGTAGGAAACGTAATGTTGTAAAAAATAATAGCATTCCTTACGATACAAATGCCCCAAAGCACCAATATAGGAGGTAATTACAAACACCTTAGCTCTAGGTGAGAGAAAAAGTCATGAAAATAGTCCATAAGTAAAATTTTATTCCATATATGAACTATTCCAATATTCCATTCAATATCTTTCCAAATTTGCCTAGAATATGGACATTCCGAGAACAAATGTAAGTTAGTTTCGTCATTATGTTTACAAAGATAAAAAAATCTCGATCCATGCTTTTCGATTAGTTGTAAACGATCGGAAGCCTATACTTTCCCATTCAGAGCTAGCCAAAAAAGTAAAGTACTTTTCAAAGGGCCCCAAATATTCTAGAGCTTCTTATGTGACCAACAAGGTTGTGCAAACCCCCTGTATTGAAGTGCCTCATATCACAATTTCATTCATAATTCTCCTCTAGTTGTGTTAAAAGTCCAAACCAATTCATCCTCTAGATCAAATATATGAACGTTAGTATTGTGTAATGAGTTGATGAATTGGTCCCAAAATGGTGCCATCTTCTCTCTAGCTTAGTGTCATTATAGAGAGACAACCTTGCACCCAAAAAAATATTCTTTCACCACCAACCACTTTATTTAAGTTATAGAAACCCGTCTTCTAGATCTAAATTACCAAATGCTTTGAAAGAAATATATTATCCCCATAACCCGAACTAGCATCTAGCCAATTTTGACATGTAATATACATCCTACCTTCCATACCATATATTTACTAATGATCAAGAATGAAATGGTTATATCACTCCATTGATTAGATGAGTTTACCATGGGTCTCTTCCCAAGCTAGATCCAATCCAACACTAAGCCAGAATATATATATTTGTCCACCAAAATATATAGCACCATAGATTGTCACATGTTAAGAAAACCCATAAGGAATTTTCATCTAGGGCCTCGCCAAAAAGTCATAAATATTTTAGATTCCATCAACCCATGACCTTGAGGATTCATATACTTTTCCAGTTTTCTAGGTGAGAGGCCAACTATTCAGGATTTTCCTTCCAGAGAAAATTAGAACATATTTTATGAATACGATCGAGGATGCCTTTTGGAAAAAGTAAAAACAAGTGCCAATACACTGGAATGGATTCAATTAATAACTTGATCAAAATCAGCATTCCACTATATGATAGCCATCACTCGCACCATAAGTTTATTTTCTTTTCAATACATGTTAGAATACATTTCCAATCAGACATCTTGTAGTTCTTGGGTTTCAGAGAAAACCCAAGATATTTGATACCTTCCTGGAAGTCACAAGAAGTAAAATTAAATATCCCTAAAAAAATTCTTCAAATCATCATTTATGTTCAAAAAATAAACAACATATTTTATCAGATTTATGACTATGCCAATAGCCTCACATAAAATTCAAATAATTTCCTTGTAGGTTTGGACTTCATGTTCCACACAATAGAAAAATATGATGATATCATCAAAAAATAATAGGTCAGTATGGATTTCAAAACATCCTATCCTTACCCCTTGGATGAAATTTGATCTTTTTGCTGACTTTATAGCCCTATTAAGGCCATCCTTTATCGACAGAAAGAAATAGGGGGATAGTGGAAAACCATGTCATAGCCCACGTCCATCTTGAAAAAAAGATGAGCTAGATGCATTTATTAGTACTACAAATGAAACTGTGGATAGACAAGACATGATCCACTTTACGATTGATAGTTCAAAACCCACGTGACTAAGTAATATTATGAGATAGAGCCAAGAGACTCAATCATATGCCTTCAAGAGATCGATTTTCAGTATCGATACAAGGCGCTTGAAAACTTTGATAGTGTGCATACCTTCCCACACATATCAAATTGGTTCATGAATGATCCAACGTTAAAGAAAAACAAACAACTCTAGAGTAATTCTAGATGTTAAAAAAATTAAGTCTAACCTCTATGATATTGGCCATTATTTTATACAAACATTTACATGGAGGAATCAATCTAAAATCATAGATAGAGGTAGGAAATTCTAGATTCAGAATTAATTCAATGAATGTAGCATTAATACACAAAGGTTTTTTTCTAGTTTGTCATTCTTCTTCCACCATCCATAGAATGTCCTCACTAATAAAATAAAATAAAACCTTCAAATAATTAAGTTTTCCATCCATTAGTGCATATACTTTTATCTAGTTTGAATGAAGTGATTATAGCTAAGAGATTTTTGGTTAATTGGGTTGGTTGTCATTGATGTCAACCCTTGAATAAAGTACAATAGAAAATTATGGTAACATCAACAATATGTTTAAGAGACCCAAGTTGGTTTGAGGTATAAAGGAATGAATATTGGTGAATATGAAGGTAAGCCTATTCTAGATGGATAGTACATGTTGTTTTGTTTTTGGTGCTATGTGGTACCTCACATAACTCCTCACGCTTAAGAAGTTATGGATTTGAGAATTTGGAGAGCCCTCTTGAGTTATCTAGAATCCCCTAGAAGATCAAAGAAGTCAATTTATTATAAAAAGCTCCTAGAAGAAGTTTACTAGTCAAAGTGGTTGTAACTAGAAGTTAATCATGAGTTCAGTTGTTGCAAAATGAAAATAATTAAAAATAAATTAGTTGCAACTAGAAGTGTTGAGTTTACTATTTTTGGATAAAGTGGTTGTAAGTGGACAAAGTGATTAGAAGTGGGTTAGCCCTAAAAGAATAATGTTTGGTAAAGTAGTTAGAAGATAACCCCTAAAGGAAGCTACTTGGACAGTATAAAAAAGAGAGTAGGGGTCTCCTATTATCACCTATTGAGCACATTGAATATCTATTATCTTGTGAAAGTTTTATTTGCAGGTAATCATTGATACATATTAAGTTATGGAATTATGAGGAAGAAAAGGAGGGTTGATGAAAAAAGTTTCAGAGTTCTAGGATTTCTAAAACACCCTAGTTTTTTAGGTGTACATGGGATTCAATGGAGGAAGGTGTATACCTATGTGGGCTGTAGTGGTGGAAGGTTCATGCATACATGGGATGTAGAAGGGAAAGTCACATACAACTAAAAAAATCCATGAAAAATTGAGTATATTTGAATTCCAGGTCTCTAGAGTTTGAAAGCAAGTTCCTAGGAAGGTCTACAATGATTAGGTAGAACATATCTATCTACAGGTTCAAAAATTATGTCATATTCTTATGTGTAGTCGGATATTGTTGTCTACATGAGTTGTGGTTATAAGAGATTGAGGATTTCCCTAGAGAGGCTATTGGTTGTATGGAACTTACTGCATGATCCAAATCTACATAAATACAATGCTAGTATGTTTGGTATTTATCATTATTAAATCTTGTTAGTTTGACTATTGAGGCATATCTTGTATTTTTTGGTACATGGTTGATGGTTATTTTGGTACATGGTTGAGGGTTTTGGGTTATGATGTGTTTCTGAAGTTGTTGGTATAGTTTGAGGATGCATAACAATGAGGATTTGATGTCTACTTCATGTGAGGGTTTATTACACATGATTATGATTGTATGCACATGTATGGCAAATGACTAGAGAGACATAGATGCGCATGGCTTGAGTGATATTCTTGTGATATTGGGTATGGGATCTATCTTATCATATCTAATATATTGAGGAGATTATCGGTACACGTTGTTGGTATATTTCGTATATGTTGGTATAGGTTATTTGTACAGGTTGATTACATGTTATTCATACAAGTTGAATATAGGTTATTGGTACATGTTGGTTACAGGTTGTTGGCACAGACTGGTATAGGTTTACAGTGGTATATTTCACAGTGACAGTGTGGTAGTGGTTTCATTAGTTATTTGAAACTTATATTTTAGGGTGGTTGAATGGGGAAATGATAGGTGGTTGTAGCCACCTTCCAGTTGTATTTAGAGAACATAGGGGGTTGTATCCTCCTTCTTGTTGGATCCAAATAATTGGTGAGTTGGAACTTCCCTCAGCTTGTAGCCTTAAAATATAAGGGGTTGTAGCCTCCTTACAGTTGCATATGGAGAGCAAAGGAAGTTGGTGCTTCTAATGAATGTAACTCTTAAATAAATATAAGAAAAAACATTCTATCATTTTCTCCCGCATTGGGTTTTCACATAAAAATATTGGTGTACTATGTATGTGTATTATTTCTCATTGTTCATGGTTTACGTTTTCTGCACTTATTGAATGATATTGGTAAATTGATCATAAAGGTAAACAACACTTATATAATGTTGTTAAAAATGATTAAAAATCTCTATTATTGATTCAATCCCCCTCTATTATAAGTTTATATTTTGTGACCTCAACCGAGAAACCATGCTTTTCCTCTTCCTCAATGAGATGAATAAACTACTCAAATAAGTTTTATTAATTTTCCCATGTTCACTTGCTTTAGCTACTTAAATAATGACCTAAAGTTCTTGACTCCTAAAGGTGCCAAGTTTTGAAACTGTCTCACCTTATCTCTACTTGGATCTTATCGTTCCCAAATGATATTATAATTCCTTCGAAAGTTTACATATTTATGAAAAACCTTTGTATTTGGATCCCCTGTGGAGATCCAAAGTGTTGTGTTTTTGAGCCTCCATGTTCTCTCTTGTTTTGATAGTATATTCAAATAGTGAGATTCTAAAAATCAACATATTTTCATATCTAAAATAGGACCTTGAACTCCACTAGGCATAGAATACAGTTGTTCCAATTATTATTCAGTGTTCATGAGAGCCCTATCTTGTTGTAATCTCAAGTCCATTTCCTAGGCTGAGGTAATTTCCTTATGTTTCCACAAACTAGAGACAAATTGTACAATGGATAGGATCCTAACATCAAATTTATAATGGATCAATTATCCCTAACCAACTAATGAAAACCATTTTCATCTAACCAAGATGGCTTATCTTGAGTGAGGCTCAAGGATTCTGTAAACCCTTCTCAAAATCCAATAAATTTGGGTAGTGATCTAACCATCGGACCTTCCACACCCATATTCAAAAAATACCCACATATTGTAGTAAAACATGGTGAACAATAAATCTATCCAATTAGATAGCTTGTAGTTGTAGAGAATAAAACTAAATCCCTTTATCAAAATTTGACTAAAATTATTTTATATTAGTATTGGGATAATAAAATTTTATGCATAGATAATAAAAGAGCATGGTGAACATTATCTAAAGGGGTTGGATCCAATATTCAAGAGAAAAGAGGTTTTCCTCAATGGAAAAGGTTCAATTCCAACAAAAGATGTCTTGGAGAAAAAAATGATCTAATAATAAAAATTTAAAATTTTACCAAAATTTTCTTTTATTTATAAAATTTAATTTTTTTAATATTTATTTTAAACAAAGGGGTGGCAGGTGCAAGGGGGGGGGGGGGAGATTCTCCTTGATCCTGGGGGAAACAATTTTTTCTACTATGCTTTGGGGCTTATAAATGTCTGAAAGAATCTCACTAAGGGTTACTCATTGTGTAGGGTCTCTCCATCGCAAAGGAAGAAGGTATTAAAGTACTGATAGTGCTTGGGGACTCTATTTTGTCTATCAAATAAATGATTGATCAAGCTAAATTGGGGGGATGGGGGAAGGAAATGAAATCAATTATTTATAAAATAAAATGAACCCTATCCAAATTCAATCAGGTCTTTTTTTATCACATAATAAGGAAGTTGAATGAATAAGAAGACCATTGGGTTAAGGTGGCCACCAAATTAGGTTAAGGTGTTCTAATTAAAAATTAAGTTTTTATCCTTAGCTCAATCCCATAAAAAATTTAATGGATATATTTTCAATATCCATACACTCCAAATCAAAAAATGAAAGTGATTTGGGAAAGATGACATGTGGAGTCCAATTCTCTCACACATGGTCCATATAGGCTCCACTCATAGTAATTCAATGCATAATAATGAGTCCTCACTTGAAATATGGAAGATTGTTGACCATGAGGCTCACATGGTGTTATTCTCTGGTTGATTTGATATGCAATTTATGGAATTGGATATCCAAGAGTGAGTTTATTATTGATTTAGTTGTAATTGAGTTACTCAATTGTGAGAACATTGAGCTTCTCGATGGGACTATACAAAGGTGTCCATGGGAGGTAGCATCAGGTGGTACTCGGTCTTCAATGTGGGTAAATTATTATGCTTTGTCCAAGAATGTCTTGGTCACTATGTAATGACCCTTGATTATAAATTATAATTAATTTAATAATGTAATCCTAAAAGATTAGTTAAACTATATTTATTTATTAAAATAACCTTAACTAATTATTTGTTATTAAATAGTTATTCTTGGTTATGATTAATTTAAGTATAATTAACTCTTTAATCAATATGGTTAATGATTGATTTAATTATTAATTAATTCATTAATTAATTAAGTATTAAATAAAAGGTGGAGAATAAAATATAATATTAAATTAAGTTGCTTATACAATAAGGGATAATATAAGAATCTCGAGAAGATAAGAAAGTTAATAAGGTAATAAAGGAGGAATAAGGTATTTAATAACGGGATAAAGTATTTAATAATGGATAGGATATTAGGTGGGGGAGTCAATGAAAGGAAGGCGGTGAAGGAGGAATAAGGGGAGGAAAGGAGTTTGGAGGGAGGATCATTCCACGGGGAAGTTAGCCATGAGTTTGGAGAGCTCTGAGTATTGCAGAGAGCCGAGAGGGGTTGTGAGATTGGTGTGCTCAGATTGAGGCACGGGATTTGATAGTTGTGACATATTGATCAGGTAGGCACCGAGTTGCTAGAAGTTTTGGGCTCTGAAGGCCAGGATATCCATAGATATCCTGGAGCTAGGTCAGTTTCCTAGTTGGCAAGGTGGACAAGAGGTTTTGGGCAATTATTTTTCTGTGTTTGCAACAGCACTGGACTGTGTAGCAGGTAGCAGCAGGAAGGCAGCTGAAAACGGAAATTAGCATCAGAGTTAAGGTACTCAATTCGAATTTATGCATTACTCATTGATAAATTTTAATTTTACTTGCGCAAGTGTTGAGAAAATTTGGAATAATTCTTCTTTTATGAATCTGGTAGAAATTGTTGTACATTTGGTAGGATTTGGTAGAATTTTTAGATGTTAATTTAAAACCCAGTCATTACATTTGGTATTAGAGTTGTAGTTGAAACACTAGAGCCATAAGGGCCACATTTCCAGCTCAAATTTCCCTCCGTTTAACCTGCAAACCAAACCAAACGCACTATTAATTGATTATATAAGCAAATAATATATATATATATATGAAATAAGAATTGAAAATGTTAAGAAAAAAAACAAAAAACAAACAAACAAATTGCTGGAGTAAATCAACAGCGTCCCTTGTCTTGATAGGGTAGTGGATACTAGAGACTCAAGTAAAATTTAGAGGTATCTTCAATACTTACATAGCTGACGCGATATTGAAAAAAAAAAATAATGAATGTAATGTGTTGTTGAATATACACTTCAGGATGATGGGATTGTGGTTCAGCAAGCAAAATGCTTGTGATGCCCAATCTCTTCGGGCCAGATGTGATGATTCTTCCAGGAGGAGGACCATGTTTATCAATTTTGCCCAGTACACTCTACGAAGAACCATTCCATATTAATTCCATTAAAACCCGAAGAGGCTATATCTATCGCTGGTTTCAGAAAAGGATTGGGGAAGACATATGCAGGCATACATATATATTAAACACCGATCCTTTACCACAAACACAAAACCCCTGAAAGGGTAAAAAGAGAATAGAACCAGAACTGTGGCAGAACTTCAAGCAAATGGAATGGAAGCATGCTAAAAGCAAATGAAAATCAGAGGAAGAAGGGGGTTGAAAATAATACCTGGGTCGTGGTGAAGATAGGGGATCGCAAGCAGAACTCCACCGACGTGTATTGCTTATAGCAACGTCGAATTGAATTTGTTCAATGATGAGCCTAGGTAGATCGACTTTAGGAAAATATAGAATGAATCATACTAGAACCTTCCAATCATTTTTCCAACAAGGAATGCAGCTGTACAACCAATTGTAGATCCAATGGAATCAGCGATGAAACCAATTGGCAGCCCAAATAGGTATCCACCTCCAACTGTGAGGATGGATGCTGGAACTGCTAACACTGTCAATGGAATATAAACTACAGCTAAAATAAGAGGTCCCCGGCCTTAACAAAATGAATCCTTTAAACCACTTAAAAGTTAAAACATAAACTTGAAATGTTACATTCTAACTTACAACAAAATAAAAGAGCTAAACAATGGCAAGTTGTCATTCCTTGTATAGTAAATAAAGTTAAATGTTTCTTCCTTTCGAAAAAAAAAAAAATACTTACCAGAGAATCAAGAAATCTCAAATATATCTTGTTTCCAAATTTCCCTTGTTTATCCTGTCGTGCAAACTCCATAAGAGAATCCAGGGTAGCAGCCTAGAAGAGGAAGACAAATAACAAAACGACATGTTATAGGTCTATGTCATCATAGCTGTAAATGGTAACGCATGTGGCCAACATTTAGCAGTAAATGTTAAAGCAAGTGGCCAACTTTAATGCAAGTCAGAAAAGTCCGAAT
>JZKD02S0085669.1:864820-890400 GCA_000966675.3 Picea glauca | reverse complement strand
AATTAAGTATTAAATAAAAGGTGGAGAATAAAATATAATATTAAATTAAGTTGCTTATACAACAAGGGATAATATAAGAATCCCGAGAAGATAAGAAAGTTAATAAGGTAATAAAGGAGGGATAATGTATTTAATAACGGGATAAGGTATTTAATAATGGATAGGATATTAGGTGGGGGAGTCAATGAAAGGAAGGCGGTGAAGGAGGAATAAGGGGAGGAAAGGAGTTTCGAGGGAGGATCATTCCACGGGGAAGTTAGCCATGAGTTTGGAGAGCTCTGAGTATTGCAGAGAGCCGAGAGGGGCTGTGAGATTGGTGTGCTCATATTGAGGCACGGGATTTGCTGGTTGTGACATATTGATAAGGCAGGCACCGAGTTTCTAGAAGTTTTGGGCTCGGAGGGCCAGGATATCCGTAGATATCCTGGAGCTAGGTCGTTTTCCTAGTTGGCAAGGTGGACAAGAGGTTTTGGGCAATTATTTTTCTGTGTTTGCAACAGGACTGGACTGTGTAGCAGGTAGCAGCAGGAAGGCAACTGACAACGGAAATTAGCATCAGAGTTAAGGTACTCAATTTGAATTTATGCATTACTCATTGATAAATTTTAATTTTACTTGCGCAAGTGTTGAGAAAATTTGGAATAATTCTTCTTTTATGAATCTGGTAGAAATTGCTGTACATTTCGTAGGATTTGGTAGAATTTCTAGATGTTAATTTAAAACCCAATCATTACACACTAGGTCTCTCTCTTTGGTGCATGTTGCTTCTGGTTTTTTTTATGACTATATTTGGAATAGCTAGAACAAAATCCTTCTGGTCCTTTTCATTTTTCAATAGTTTCGAAATATAAATTTATGTTTGAAGTTTGTCGAGACAGATATTTTTCCCTTTGTTTTTATTGTGAAAGTAATTTAAAAAATGGTCATCGATAATCCATGTTTTAAAGAACTTCTAAGGATTCTCTATAGGTATAAATAAGTCACTCATTCCAATAGTACAACTCCAATGCTAATTTCCTCTAAAATTATTGAATTAGAGTAGGCCAATTTCATGCATAATGTGAACATGATGAATCTTCTCCTTCAAAAGAAACATATCAATTCTCTATAAGTTTAGTGTAGAAGACTTTGTTCTTTGGTTCTATATTAGTGTTTGGATCTCCTCTCTCTCACTTACAATAACCATCATTACATGAATTCATTGTGAGTATTATTAGTGGAGGATGAAACGGTTTTCCAAAGTGATGGTACTATGGATATTGAAAAACAAAGATCCCCTCATTCAATAAAGGGATAGGAAGCTAAAGGTAGTGTCTAATCCTGAATGTCCTTGAATTTTCTTTCATGTTGTAAGTATTTTGTGTGGAGTTTTCAAGAAATTCACAGATAAAAACATCTAGAACTCCTATTTGGAGAAGGTATTTGTAACATCCCCTAACTTAACCGAAGATCATTACTTGTGGAAAATACACATAAATACCAATTTTTTCTACTAACAATTTTTTTTAGCTTATTATGTACAAATTATACACATATTTAACTATTGTCTGATACCATATAAAGAAATGCATCTATGTAATTCCAAGAAGAACATCAAGGTCACTCCATCATAGAGTAAAAACAAACATGGAATATCCTTTGTACTACGCAAAACAAATATCATTAGTGTTCGTAAAATAGACTTGTACTACATGTAGTAACTATTTCCAACACACAGAACGGTTCACGCATCGCGCTGAAATCTGTTACTGTTACTCACTACAAGAACTTATCACATAAATTTAAACACGAAATTATGAGAAAAATGACATTGAAGTTCATGCAATTGTCCATACCAGTCAAACATGTAAATGAAGATAATAAATTCACCACAACAACACATAATTCATTCTCATGTATAGATTAAAATGCACAGTAGTTAAATTCATAAATAACTCAGGAAATAGATAAAAACTTATCTTTTAAACAAAATATGCAATAAACTACTTTGGAAGGATGTTCCACGCAACCATAGACTCGTTTTTCCAAATATCAATAGCAAGTCACCCTTGAGTCAGGGCTAGGAATAGACAAGAAAAGGGTGTCTCTCATAGTCCACTCACAACTCAATATCCCACAACCCACTAGTATTCTCCTACAACTATCCAAAATTTCCTCCAACTCTCTTTTTATTGACCTCCCCAACCTAAGGAACGCACTCCTTCACTTCTCTCAATCCATATATCTACTAGGAACTCAAGGGAAGTGACTACCAAGAAAACTACCAACAACAATAACAAACACCTGTTGTTACATTGCAACTCACATAAGAGTTCACTCTTCATGCCTAAAAACCTAGCTCTTCAATATTTAGCTCTGAAGCACTCCAAGATTCTCCATCATGATCCAGGATTCTCCTAGCCTTCTTGCTCTCTATATATTTCTTTTTTCTCTACTCTCTACATGTTGTTCATGTAAAACTTAATGTGTGAAAAAATATCTTGTAACCGCCCATACAAATTTCCTCTATTTTCCAAAGATAGTTGACTACTCACTCTACCCAATTTTGATTGTACTTCATCCCCATTCCCTCCAATAACTATGGAATGTGACTCACACACCCATCCCTTACATGAATTTAATGATTGAGCTCTTGATGAGTGCATAAATTGGCATACATTCAACACCCATATAATACCTATTTTCTTATCATTTTCCATTGATAATTTCCTTTTTAATACCTTCCTTATCATGTTTTTCCTTACTTTTCATTAAGGTAATAATCTTTCCCCATGTGCAATTTACATTCTATTCTTTCATATTTATTAAAGGAACTTTCTAATTTCATGTACTAATATTGCTACGCATGTAACATCCTCAGCCACCAACCCCTGCCGGGTAGTGCTACCTAACAACTGAATCATTGTTTTTCTGCTTTGATACCATTTTTTATCATGCCCAAACATAACGTGTTGGGATATGCCACACATATATTCTTGCAGAAACATAGTACACATCAAGGCCACCTAGGCTAGGACATGCTACCTCATAGAAATGAAAATTATCATGTAGATATATATAAACATAAATATACAACATAGTCTGTTAATACATAGATTAATGTGGAAATAACACTAAAAACATACATGCAGTAATCACAGGCAGAAACCATAAAATAATAGCATATGCATGCATTACTCATCAATATAGCATGTACAAATACATAGAATGTAAATGAACATAGGAATGGGTACTTATATTTTAATTGAAGTACACCAACTGCGTGCATACCTTCCATGAGATATGTAGCAACTAATGGACTCCCTCTAGGAGAAATCACTTCATCATCATACTCTCTCACCAGGAGAGAGTTTATCACAGGCCTAACAACCTTCCTCTTCATCCATGTGCCTGACAACCCGCTTCTTCAACCAACTTCAACTAAATTCCATCAAGGTGAAGACAACAAAAAAGTTCAATAAGGAACAGACGATGGTAGTAAGACACACTCAGTCAAGGAATTGCATGGGCTACAACAACAAACCGTTATGACACAACAAAACTCAGAAAATTATAGGGTGCCTGGACTTCACAGGACACACACGTGATAAATCTAGTATCCCCGTAGGTTCCCAAGGTGCGTACTATATACAAAGGTAATGACGAAGGAGAAAATTTTCAATATGTGAATCCCTTGTGAATTTTTGGGAAGGGTGAAAGACTTTTAGAGATTCGTAAGGGTCGTGAGGAGACTCCAAAATGGTCCCTGACACAAGGATGGGAAGAAATGCCAGAATGGGAAGCGAACTCCCTAAGAGGCTGGCTTTCCCAACTATAATTTCATTCTTCTAGGTCAACACATGTCTTCCTATAGCCACATGTGTTCCACTTCACACTTGTTCCTTTTCCCAGTGATCAGAATCTAGACCAGGGGTAAAAATTTAGCCAAAAAATAAAAGTGTTCATAATCTCTTCAAAATAAATAGGACCGTAGGCCTCATCGTCACAAACCCAACACACTTCAAACGGCGTCAAATAGACATCGTATGAGAGAGATATTGTGTTTTGTTCGATTTTCCAAACAGGCAAAAACAATTGTTGACTGTACAGTCAATACAATTGACATGGCAGTGTCGTATAGATGATGTGTCAGTGATGAAATGGAAAGTGATGATTTGGAAAATCTAACATGGAAAATTTTGATATGACAGATTTGGACGAATTAGTTTTGGACATGTGGCATGTTGATGGCAAATCGAGAGGTGCCACGTGGCACCCTATTTGTGGTATGTTAAAACATTATTGTGGAATCTGTGGGTTTGAAACCCTGAACCTCAACCATAGTCCAAATCTTTGACAAAGGCCACCCAACCATCATGCCACATGATGGTACTTATTATAGATGTGTGTTAAATATTATTTAAATTTTCATATATTGTTGTATGGCATGGGGTCTGGGCCCCTGGTTTTTATACACACCACATGTGACCTCACCACTTGGAATTGCACACAATTTTTTAAAAGGATATACCCATGTGCCTAGATACTTGTCATAGCCACATCCAACCTTGAAAACATTCCCCTTTTTTTAGTGTTGGGACGTGGCCATATGGCCCCCATGCGTCAAACACCTCCGTGATTTGGGGGCTTAGTTTGCTAATGGTGCGACAATTTGGAGGATTTTTTGGACATGTGTGTGTGTGCTGGGTTTAGGCATGTGAAACGCCTAGAAGCCAGGTTACTCACATAGGAGGTGTGAATTGGCGAACCAGAGACAACAAGCTTGAAGGAGGAAAATGGCAGGAGGCCTAACTTCTTCATCTTTTGGCCAAATGAGGTGTCAAAAAAGCTCAGCTAGGGTTTTTTGGATGTTCTAAATCCATTGGCACAATTTGAAAAGTCATTTGGAGACTTATTTTGTAGGTTTTTCTACTTTGAAGTTTCAAGGAGCTCGAGGGAGCTTAGGGCCACAATTGAACGAGGCCATGCTTAGATGAGCCCAAGTCTATTTTTTGTGACTGAATAGTCATTTCTGACTAATTGCTATGATCTAAACACATTGGGACAGGTTTCAAAGGAATTTGAGGACTTTTACAAGTGTTGTTTCCACAAGGAAGCCCAGGGAAGCTCAAGGCCACATGTAGAAGAGGTCATGCCGGGATGAGCCATGGTCTGTTTTCAGAAATCTAATGGTCTTTTTTGGGTTTTTATGTATTCTGAACCCAATGGTACATTTAGTAAATCCATTGGAGTTGAGCGATAGCTTGTAAAGGAATCTTTGACAAACTAATCCCATAGAGCCTAGTCCATTTATGGAGGCTCAAGGAGATGTAGCCCAGTTGGGGGTGAACTCTTTTATCATCTTGTTATTGTTGTGAGTTTGCTGGTTATTATTTGTTGCAATTCATTTGTTGTTGTATTCTTTAAACAAGATATTTAACCTTTTAAAATCCTCACACCTAAACACATAAAAGAAGCATAAACTTGACACATAAAACCTCTTGCACAACTAAGACATTGAGTAAGGTCTTGAAGTTTATTTTAATGAGGTAGAGGGTGATTTCATATCATAACAAGTCATCTCCCTATTTTCAGATCACCCAGGAACTTAGGACAACATTGTTCATGTCATCCTTACCCTTTAGGAAATAATAATAATAAAATATTATTCCCTTAGAGGTAAGCCCTCTTGGTTAGCCTCTAGTCCTAGAAAATTACCCCCCTCCCTCACCCTACCTAGTGGATCTTATTCCACCATAAATATTTATTCGTGGTTGGTCTACACGCAACGATGTAATTATATTAAATATATGAGCATTTACACATATACAATAGTAGGATCACTAGCCTTTCCATCTAGGCTCTCTGGCCTAATCATCACATAAGCCTCATAGATTATTATAACTCAGATAACAAGCCTATCAAATATGTTTACAATTCATAATTACAACTGGGGATCTACCCAGGGATATTACAATCCCCTCCCCTTATTTTTTCACTGTCCTTAGTGCAACTTTTTTATACATATACAATTCAAAAATTCTTCAAAAGGATCCAAACTTTATCTATTGGAAGCTTATTATCCACCCGATACTCTACTTTCAAGCACCAATTATGGTGTTCATACTACAACTGAAATTCAATTTCTCTATTCCATAGAGCTACTTCAGGAAATAATTCAACTCATTCTTCCTTATTACATGATTCAATTAAAACTCATTGAAATCACTGACTGAATGTAGATCCATGAAGTTCCACCCAGCCTTAGATATCATTGTTGATAAACTCTTAGCAGGGATATGAATCTACAGACATAAACACTCTGCTCCTACACCTTTTGATTGAGAAGGCCTTCCACCCCTGAACAGGGCTATGAATTCATCGGGGAAATGGCTTCCCAATATAGACATGGTCCACAATCCATATAAACATGGTCTAGGCCAAGGTACCAAACCTCAACAACACTCCAACCAATAGTCTCTCATTCCCCATATGCCTCTCCCACCCCAGGAGTGTACACCTTCTCTATCACACAACCCATTGGCTACTACACCTCCCTTTCCTTGGGCTTTAGCAACAGGCCGACTCAGTAAGTCTGAGAGCATCGTGGCTCTTGGAGTTCCAACGTCCCTCAGATATTTCCAATCAACATCATCCCTGAGCTACTCTTTGTATTCAACATTCTAACTTTAATCAACAACATCTCATATGCATCACCCACATGCAGTTATCATGAGAAAACATAAAATAATTAATTTAGGAACTCCAACTTAGTTCAAAATGGAATTAAACTTTTCACCAAAACATGAAATTCTATTTCATAATTCTTCTTGGATGTTTCCATATTATGAATGCAATTGTCCTTGTGGTTTTCCACAGGCACAAAACTGCATACCATTTTATTTTCCTCCATTGCTTCATCTTGCACACACCCAACAAATTGTTAGTATTTCCTGTACACCACAATTCAATTGCAATATGTACAAAACCTTATTAAGTGATCTTAGAATTGCTTGCACCTAGAAATTCAAGGACAATTACCAAACAATTTAATAAAATAGAATGACTCATCATTCTATGCATATGCATGTTCACAGTAATATTTGTAAGTTCATTAATTTTTTTTCTGAACAAGAAACTTTCCTATAGTCAATGCTCATGTGACTACTTGACTTGCATCTTTCTTGTTGCAATGTCTAACACCTCCCTAAAATGTCCTCAACTTCCTGAGTTCACATCATTTTAGCTGTTAGTAACAATTATTTCCATGCAATAATATATATGTGTGTACTTACAAAACACATTCAACCATTGCATTTAGTAAAAAATTCTATCACTTACTATGCACAAGTGCAATTCTCAGTGCATACTTATTCAGTGCACCTTTCATTGAATTACATAATACTCTTTATCTCAGTCATGTATCTCATCTTCCATAAGTTGGAATTCTGGCCAATGTGTTGCACATTCTCCATAGAATTCCTATTGTATTGCCAATTAATTAGATGCCTTCCTTTTCGACCCGAACACTACACCAAGAATATAATTCAGTGGTATTCATTAGTGTTAGCAAAAAGGTTCTAGCCAAAGTTTTATTTAAAGGTAGGAATATTTTAGTACCTGTGTGGCTCATAACCTTTCCATATCCATACTTTGCCATATCCAACCATGTTCTTGTCTCATAGATGAATATATTTACTACCATTCATTCCTATAACAAGTTCTTATCTTTTAATTCTTTGGTTATTACCCCATAACCAAATTAACTCGGCATTATATTATGTTAGTGTGTGCATTCAGAAGCTAAAAATCTTTGAATTAATACAGACCTCTAGCCTTTACCACATCTAGTGGTATGCATTAAAATAATGTAATCATGTGATTTTATAAAATAACTCTGGCTAGGGAATTTATTACCTAAATTCCCTTCAACAATTATGCAACAAGAGTAATAAAAACTCATACCTGCATGACTTCAATTAATAAATTTGATTTTAAATGTATGGCTAATGGAAGTAGAAGATTTCATGCTTCTTTTATCAAACCCAACCAACCTTCAAGTTTTTGTCGCTTCCTTCCATATGTAGCAATACCATCAAAAACACTTGCAACATGAAAGAATTATTTTTTTGTTTATGGTTTTTCAACCAACCCTAATTCAATTGCTGCAACACTACCACAATTTCAGCAATTTCTTTCCCATGTGCAAATTTTCCCACTGTGATCACCGTGCATGATTAGTTCTGACCTGAGCACTTTCTAGCCAAATCTCTCTTGGTTGCTTTTTCATTTGAATCCAATTACTAATGCTGACATTAACCTTAAACATTTATTTGTTTCCTAGATCCATCTATCCCAACTAGCTTCAAACTTGACTTAACTATCCAGTCTCTAGCATATTGGAAGGATGCACATATGACCATTTTTTCTAGTTGCGTAGAATCAAATGAAAGTCCTTCTTTTACCTTACCATCATAGATTCAAGTGCTACCTCTAACCTTTTGGCTTGTCACTCATGGCTCTATGTTAATTAAGATAGATTCTTTTCAGGCACCATCTCCTCTGCATTTGAAACCATGCATATAATTGTTTTCTTCTTCCTAGTTCTTTATTGATTTCTCTTTAGAAGTCACTTCACTTTTAAATTATTCTTGACTTGAAATCTCGATGATCTTATGGAAATACCTTCACACCCTTGGAGTGCATCAACAATCCTCTACTATTCTATCTTTCCTTCCTGGAGTGTTGACATGCATTCCTATTAGCTTGATATCTATCTCATGATTTCTTCTTCCATTATCTTAGGATGTTCATGGACTTGACTCCATCTAGGAGTTTTTCCTTTTCTACTTTGCATAATTTCCACTACATATTATGCTAATATTATTTTTCATCATTCCCCTATTACTTGGATCCCTCTAATCCAATTCCTTCATGACCCAATTATATTTCCAGTCATGTTCTCTAAATAACCATGGATAGTTAATACTAACTTCTTTCTTGAAGCAATTTGGTTTAGCCTTTCCATGACCGATCATATTAGCATTGTTATTATCTTGATGAATTATTATTTTCTCCTGACTTCACCCATATGATTTTTCAACCTAACTGGCAAAGTCAACTTCTGTCATGCCATATTTGATGACCTTCATTCCATGCTTCCACTATGCACTCTGATAGTAATAATGGAGGTGCTATCTCCAATATGTAGGTTTGATCCTTGGATATGTCACATATTATCTCCAAACTCTTTCATATTCCATAAATCCTTCCTTCCTTATTCCCATTCTTTGCATCTCCATATGAACTTATGGTTCATGCATTATCATGCATCGCGGATGGATTTCTCCACCCTACTTTCACATTGGATTTGAAAATATTTTCACATGGATTGTCTTCCCAAAACAGGAGTTCCATTTGGGATTTCCATGCTTCTTATCGAACCCAACATCTCATCCAATTACTTTTGAAAAACATCAAATGTAGAATAAATAATTTTTCCATGTCCTTCTTCCTTATTTATTTTATCTGAAGACATCTCTATCACTTTATTTTAGTGTTACCATTACATTTGGAATCATGTTTCTGAGACCTTTCGAATCACGACTTCCTTTCTCAATTCTGAGCCTTGAGCAGAAAGCTATGATCATTTAAAACTTGTGCTTCTTCTCTGATGCACTTCTTGTGCAACAATCTCTTTTCTCTGAGCTAATGGCTCTTAGATATTTGTTGGACCCTATCATAAAGTTCCCAGGTCTTCAATACCTCTTTTCATGTAGATTTGAACTAGATGAAACCCACAACTTCCTTCCTAATCCCTTTTCCCTTCTTTAACATAGTGTTTGGGCACTAGCCCTTTTTCTCCATCCCTCAATTGCATGTGACTATGGATTGTGACCTGGTGCTATCAGATAGGTTATTATTCATGACTTCGGACCTCCAGGCTTTATAATTTCCTAATCCAGGTCATTGTAACTTCTCGACGAGATGAATGGGAGAACTCAAGAAGTGTGGGAAGTGGATCTATGGTTCACTGTTCATCAACAACGAACGACTGAGATGTGATATAAGCCTCAGCAAGAGAATATGACTATTATCGTATAGTGGTTAATCTTCACACAAGTCTCATCGGTTGTGATCATCAGTGCTCAGATCGATGGATCATAATCAATTCCACACACCCCCTTTCCTTTCTGCCTTTAACGGTGGGGGTTCCCTCCATTACATAACATAGCACAATTCTTCTAGAGAGTCTGATCTCCGGATTGCGGAATCTGGTGCCATGCATCGTTTGGGCCCCAGGGTTTCAATGTTTGAACACTAAGATGTCACATCAATATTTACGCCTTTCAAAATGTGGGGGCATGCATCGACAGTTTGCGGTAACCCATCTTTCTCCCCACAATTCTTCTGACGTTGACACATAACCCCTTGGTGAAATCGTGGTTTGGATTGTGGGAATTCCTTGGGGAATTAACTCTCGTGCAACTTGGGTCCCTACAATGCCTCTTGGCCGTCCATCTTGGTGTATTGTCATCAACATCAGTGTGGGCCCACTAGCCATGCACAAATGAAGTTCCCTGTGGTGTAATACTAACGGCTGACACGTGGCCCAATCAGATGGGTTACACATGTCATGTTCCAAATGGAATTTCAATCTTCCACGGGTTCGAAACCCACTGACACATGGCACGCAACCCATGTGTCCACATCAATCCAAGTGACATCATCATGAATCACTACTTCGACTCTTCGGGCTTCAGATCTTCGAGATTCAAGAGTTATTTCCCCAACATACACTAATTTTCCTGAACATAGAAATATCGAACAAGATAATCTACTGACACATGTCCATCTTGACAAACGGTCTGGATTAACTCCATAATTCGGAGCTTCGAGAGTTTTCTCCCTTCATACAACACCGTAACTTCCACCTTTAGCTTGATCCAACGGTTCATATTCACTTTATCCCAATCAAATGGTTGAGCTCTTCTCCCTAGATCTACAGTGCACTTCCACTTCAGGGACTTTGGGGATTTGGGTCTTCATCCTCTTCCTCTTTATAAAACACAACTTTTCCAAAGTCTCGAATTCTGAAGGACTTGCAGATTAACCCTCCTACACATTTCTATAGATATGAGGGTCGGGAATTCCCCTCCTTCTCCTGAAAACATTCCAATGGCCCACATTACTCTGTAGCCCAATACCATGTCTATCATGGTTTTATAATACTGCTACAACTCATGAACTTCGTAACACATTCAAGGTAACCTCTTGGCACTCAAAATTCTCTGGGTTCGAAATTTTTTCCTCTTGACACAATTTCCCCCTGAAACCTTGGTTCTAATGACAACTTATCCAACCCATCTAGGATCAATCCTTGAAGCTTGGCTCTGATACCGATTTGTAACCTCCTCGACCACCAACCCCTGCTAGTTAGTGATACCTAACAACTGAATCATTGTTTTTCTTCTCTGATACCATTTTGTAGCATGCCCAGCCAAAACCTGCTGAGCTATGCCACACAAAGATTCTTTTGGAAATATCATACACATCTAGGCCACCTGATCCAGGACATACTACCTCATATAAATGACAATTATAATGTGCATATATGTAACATACAACATATTCTACTAATACACAGATTAATGTGGAAATAAAAGTAAAAATATACATCCAATAAGCATAGGAAGAACCCATAAAATGACAACATATACAGGCATTAATCATCAATATATCCTGTACAAATACATAACTTGTAAATGAACATAGGAATGGGTACTTATATTTTAATTGAAGTAAACCAACTACGTGTAGACCTTCCACGAACCTCCCAACCATAGACCATGCTGCTCATCGCACTCAGGAGTGGGTCACCCCCGAGTTGGGAATAAACTCCACTAGGAAAGGGAATTCTAGGCTTGGAAAGGACAACAAGGAAATTACACAAAACAACAGAAATGATCTTTTATCCGAGGAGCCACTTATGCCCACAACCCATAGACCCTCATTCCCCACATGCTTTCTCCACCCTAGGAGGGTACACCTTCACTAATACAAGTCCATCGGCTACTACACCTCTCTTATCTTGGGCTTCAAAAACAGATTGGACCGGAAGTATAAGAGTATTTAGTTGCTATGGGACTCCCTTCCAAGAGAAATCACTTCCCAACAAACACCTTCACCTGGGAGAGTTTCTCATAGGCCTAACAACTTGCTTCTGAAATAATCTCTTATGTCAAATAGACATAGGTGATGTCAACAACATAAAATAACACAGTTTAAAAGGAAGGATTATCTCCCAGGAGACACTTACACCCACTTCTCACAAACTCTCATTCCCTGCATGCTTGTCCCACCCCAATACTATACACCTTCACTGTCACGTATTTTATCGACTTCTCCACCTCCCTTCTGGGGCTTCAACAATAGGCCAGACTATAATTCTCAGAGCTTTGTAGAAGCTACTGGACTCCCTCCATGAGAAATCACTTCCTCAACACACTCTCTCACCTGGAGAGAGATTCTCACATGCCTGAAAACCTGTCTCTTAAACCACAGACCTGAAAACCCACTTCTTCAACTATATTCAACTCAAATCCATGAATATGAGGACAACAACAAAGCTTAATAATGAATAGATGATGGAAACAAGCCACACTCACTCAAGGAACTACTTGGGCTTCAAAATCCAACTGTTATGACACAACACAACTTAAACAGTTATATGGTGAACAGACTTCACAAGATACACATGGTATAACTCCAATATCCCCACAGGTTCCTAAGGTGCGTGCTAGATACGGAGGTGATGATGAAAGAGAACTAGTTCAATACATGAATCCCTTGTGACTTTTTGGGAAGGGTGACATAATTCCACATATTCGTAAGGGTCGTGAGGAGACTGCAGACTTGTACCCTATGCAAGGATGGGAAGGAATGCCATAATTGGAAATGAACCCCCTAACAGGTTGGCTTTCCCAGCCATAACTGCATGTTCCCAGGTTGACACTTGTCTTCCTGCAACCGCATGCATTCCACTTTGCACTCGTTCCCTTTCCCATGAACTTAGGACAACATCATTCATTTCCACCTTAGCCTTTAGGAAATAATAATAATAAAATATTATTCCCTTAGAGGTAAGCCCTCTAGGTTATCCTCTAGGTCTAGACACTCAACCCCCTCCCTCAGCCTACCTATTGGAGCTTAGTCCCTCATAACTCTTTCTTCGTGGTCGGTCTACACAGACCGATGTAATTATATTAAATATATGAGAATTTGCACATATACAATAGTAGGAACACTGGCCTTTGCATCTAGGCTCTCTGGCGTAATCACCACATAAGCCTTGTAACTTATTATAACTCGGCTCACCAGCCTATCAAATATGTTTACAATTCATAATTACAACTAGGGCTCTACCTAGGGATATTACAACACATGAGTAATATAGTGGCTCCATATTCTCACAGTGGATGCAATCCCTCTCTATTTTTGCGATTATGGGAAAAATCCAGTTGCTTCAACTCCAAGCACACTCTTTGTTGTTGCGATTCTAGGCACATTCCTATTTCTACAAATTTAAGTGCAGTCTTTATTGCTCCAACTTCGGACAACTGTTGCAACTCCAAGTACACTCTCCATTTACATGACTTTGGGCATATTGTTGCTGTGATTCTGAGTACAAATTACCCCAACACAAAAATCAACACTACAAGAAGTTGTTAGGAAATGATCCACACATGGGAAAGTGATAGGAGGAAAGTGGACATCCAAAAGAGAAATCATTTTTCGTACCAATTATCGCTCAATTGATCAGAGTCCGTACATGCCCACTTCTTACTAAAATTTGGAAATTTCAATGTAAATTGATGAACAATTGATTCTCATGGTTGTCCATTGATGCAAGAGCATCGCTCCAAGCCATCTATGCACCAGCCAACAAGCACATCAAACGTGTTCAATGGAGAGGAGAGGCGCAACCCTCTCACTTTCAAATTTCAAATTTGAAATTATTGTATTAAATGATTGTAAGGCCGGTAGAGACAAAAGCCATGCATGTACACATGCTTAGATAAAGGTTTCCTTAAATGATTGTAAGGCTGAGATCTAGATTCGATTCGGAGTAGACAACCATTCAATGAAATTGGATGTAAATTAATGAGAGTTGGCGAGGATGGAGGGAAGAGCTTGAGGAGGCCCTCTCTGTAAAAAAAGATCTTCTTTGTATCTAATAGTTAGTTTGCAGTATGTTTTAGAAGGGGAGAAGAGAGCAGAGACTCTGTTACGGTCCGAGATCAAACACATTGTAATCAAGCATTCTTGATTAATACAAACAGAGTAGTTTTTCCTGCATCTTGTTGTCCACATGTTTATGAGTTCATGAATGAATGTCTTTATCTCTTGATGATATGTTGTAGATGTGTGTTAGGTATGCATTTGCAGGGATAGAAAAAATTTACTGTCTATGAGTTCTTTGATTCCAGGTTTGGGTTCTTTGAGGCTTCATGCAAGAGGTTGCATGACAGAATACTGCGGATTTTGTAAGCCTGTGCAAGGAGTGCACTTCTGAATTCTGTGGATTTAGACAAAGACTTGCCAGGAGGGCGCACCAGTTGAAGTCACTGACTTAAGGAGAATCCTCAAGGTTGTTGAATACCTTGGAGGTAATACTATACATAAGAGAGCACAAGACATACCAAAATCATTGAGGGATTCTGCAGAAGCTCTGCCAGGAGGGCATTGAGCAGCTGTATAGAAGGAACAGAGAAGACAAAATTTCTAAGAATTTTGTAAGGCTCTGCCAAGAGGGCATTGAGTGAATGCACAAGATGAATTAGGAGAAGAACTCTATTTCGAGTTCGGCAAGGAGACAAAATCATTGAGGATTCAGGAAAATCTACCAGGAGGGCATTGAGTTGGTGCAGTTGTTCACAGAAAGAACTCTTGTTTGAGTCTAGAAAGCATAAGAAGTGTCAAGGAGGAAGACCTTCACAGGGTATTGAACATCCTGCAGGCTCAACAAGGAGTTCTTGAGCAGGAATTTTCCAGAGGGAATTTCCATCCTTTCAAGGAGAGAAAGGGACAAAGACCATTGAGGTCTGAGTAGTTGAAGCTCAAGGAGGACAATGACCTGTGCAAGGAGTGCACCAAGCCAACACTCGAGTGAAGTGTTGATAGATAACTGTCTGAAGGCTCATCAAGTACAAGGAGTGAGCGTAGGAAGACTTTGTTTCAAGTCTGAAGCTCAGGAGGTCAAGCGTAGGAGTGGGAGACGAGAGAGAGGACTTATTCTAAAGTCCCAAAGCTCAAGACATATAACACCTTTGTGTGCAGAGACTTTGCAGAGAGTGCAGAAGTCGAGAAACCCTTTTAGGTTTTAGAGAGGACTAATCTCAAGAGGAAAAGTGCCTTTGCGCATAGAGCCATAGCTGCAAGGAGTGTAGAGATCGAGGAACCTTTGAGGTTTCAGAGTCGAAAAAGCTCAGGAGGGAAAACATCCTTAGAATACAGGCGATAACCAAGGATATAGGCTTCACAGCAGGAGGAAAGGCTGAGACCTTTGAAGCATTTGAAGTCTTCCAAGTTCAGGAAGAAGCGCAAGCAGGAGGGAGCGCAGATGCCATTAGATTAGCCGAAGAGAATGAGATCTGGACCATTGAATCTATGTCTAGGAAAGCAGGAGGAGAGTGAATAGGAGAAAGAGATCTGGCCTGTCAGATCTAGGTGCATGGAACAATAGCCATCGGATCTAGGAGAAGTTGCACGAGGTTAGACCCTCGTATGTGAAGAAGGGAACAAAAGGCATATTCGCAAGTTGGTTTGTTGAGCCTTTGTGCTCCTTTCTTACGAGAACCCAAAGCACGAGAATTCAACATGGTGTTGACTCCCTCCAAGGTGACGAGTGTCCAACTGTCAACCAAATGGTCCCTACTTGATGGACACGCCACGTGTTCACCCAAGACCTCGGCCCTCAGCCCTTCACAACTTCTGTAGTCGAAACTAATTCCTCCCAACCTCCGAAACCCTGATACGTGATACAACGAGTAGGTTCTGATCCAACGGTTGTTCCTACTTCTCGCTACTCAGGAATTCGCACAACTAAAGGATTTGGTATACCCTCCGAACTCATGAAACCCAAGTTCGAAAGAATGATCCAATGGCCCAAACTAACCACAATCGCCAGTCTTCGTTGATTCTTGACACTAGAGTGGTGGGTTCGTCCAACTCCTAACCACCCTGTAGCTTTACTGGATTCTACGGTCCTTGCAACTTCGCAAGTTTTCCACGGAGAATTATGATCGTTCGATTCCTTCCTCAATGAATCTCTGTGAAACGAGCCAATGTTATTTCACCAGGACTTAACCTTCTACACGATGATTCAGCTCTATGTCTTCCTTTGAATACTTCAAAGACGATGATCCTCCTGAGCTTTCTATTGCAACCTCAAGTCTCGAAAGGACTCCTGTACGCACTCTTTGTGGCAATCTTTCAAATACTTCTGTGTATTTGATCCTTCGACTCTGTGCACTCTTTGCAACAACAGTCTTTCACTCTTCAACCTTAGTTGATAAATTCTAAGGCTTCAACTAGCCTGCGCACACCTTGCACAGATTCTATGCTTCACATGTACTTCTACTAGAATGAGAACAACAGTATCCTTCCTGAGCTTTTTGAGATAAAACTCAGACCTTCGTCAATGCACACCTTGAAGAAATTCACTGCACTCCTTGCAGGAACTATCTTAGGAAGAGAAAAAATTAAAACTCATTCTTCTCCATTCTTAGACTTCATATACTTAACATGAAATCACACATTCAACATAGCATTGAAACAAATTCATAAACAGAGAGAATAAAACAACTATAAGAATACCATTCAGTAAATGTAAATAGTAAGCATCATAACACCATGAAATTTGAGTCAAAACTTCATATATTAACTCAAGTGCTCCTGTACATGGGTTCTTCTCTACATATCTCTTATACAACTCTCAATGATGATAATGTTACTATGATACAAGGGTGAGGGTGTCTATATCCATTTTCCCTCCTACTGTCTAAACTGTCTAATCTCTTAATTCAAATCTACCTACTTTCATTAACAAAATTAAATACCTATTACAATTTCACAGATGGGAGTAATCCCCCCAGATCTGTTCATATCTCCTATGTATAAATTCAAAGTATGCCTTCTTGCTAACTATTACATTAATGCTTTTAAGTTCAAAATTTAAAATGTTGTTCATAAAAACGTGCTCTTTTTCCATCTGCGCATCCAACTTCTCCTTTGACTAGGTGCATGCTTTTGGCTTTGTACGATGTTCCTGCATCATACTCCCTTGCTTGAAAATTTTCATGAACTCCTATTCATGAGCTCCTGCATGGTTTGTCGATGCTTATGAATTTCTACTTCATCTTCCCAACTAGCATTTTCAACTGGATGTCCCTTCCACTTGACCAAGTATTCAAAGTACTCCTTTCTCCTAGTCTTTCTACTTATCCTCTTGTCAAATTTGCTTTCCATCTATGGATTTTCAACTACAGGCATTTGTTTTTTCCATTGAACCTCTTTCTATTCATTTTTTGCTCATGCGTCTTCAGCTTTATAAGGGTACAAATCCACAACATTGAATATCCGTGAGATTTCGATCCCATCAGATAATTCAATCTCATACGCATTTGCCCCAAATTTCCTTATGACCTTGCACAATCCAATATTTTTCATCTTCAGTTTGTTATCTGTTCCCCTTAGGAACCTCTCCTTCCTCAGATGTGCAAGAACCAGATCACCAAATTCGAATTGAAGTTCTCACCTATGTTGATCTGATATGCGCTTATATTCTTGACTTGAACTCTGCAATTGCTCCTTGACTTGGCTGTGAAGCTTCTTTATTTCTTCTGCAAAGTCTTCTGCACTAGCACTCCTGAATTCAGCTTGTTCTGAATCTTTCAATTCATAAACTCCCCTTGGCTTCATTCCATATACAATTTGGAATGGACTCTGTCCTGTGATTCTATTGAGTGAATCATTGTAAGCAAATTCTTCCTGTGGCAGAATGTGATCCCACTGACTGTGGCGTTCAGTCACTAAGCTCCTTAGAAAATTTCCCAATCTTTTGTTCACAACTTCTATCTGTCTATCCATCTAAGGATGATACGATGAGCTAAAAGATAAACTTGTTCACAACTTCTTCCATAAATTCCTCCATAAATGTCCTACGAACTTAGTATCTTGATCAGAAATGATACTCCTTGGAAGGTCGTGAAGTTTGACGACTTCCTTGAAAAATAGGTTTGCAATATGAGTTGCGTCACTGGGTTTCTGGCATGGTATGAAATGTGCCATCTTGGAAAATCCGTCAACTACCACAAATATTGAATCACATCCTTTTTGCGTTCTTGGTAGTCCCAATATAAAATCCATACTCACTGCATCCCACGACCTTTCAAGTATGGGTAATGGTTGGTATAACCCAGTGTTCTTCCTTTTTCCCTTCATGTGCTGACAAAATTTTCATTTATCCACAAATTTCTTAACATTTTTTCTCATCCCTGGCCAAAAATATGAGCCATTCAACTTTGAGAACGTCTTGTCATGACCGAAATGTCTAGCCAATCCTCCACTGTGTTTTTACTTCAACAAATTCTCCTTCATTGAGCATTTTGGAATACATAGTTGATTGCCCTGGAATAATAACCCATCCTGGATCATTTATTCAGTCCATTGGCTATTGTCCTTGAGAATTGGATTCTTAGATGTCTCATATGCCTCCTTAAAATCTAGGTCATCCATATACATTTCTTTCAGGTTATCAAAACCAAAAGTCTTGACTCTGAATTCCTGGATAAGAAAACATTTCCTACTCAAAGCATCAACAACTTTGTTAGCAGTTCCAGAAATATGCTTAATCAAAAAAGTAAAATTCTGCATGAATTCAAACCATTCAACATTTTTTTGGTTCAACTTCTCTAGTTGAGTCACGAATTGCAAAGTTTGATTATCCCTGTACAAAAAAAACTCCTTGAGAACCAAATAGTGTCTCCATTTCTTCAATGCTTGTATGATTGCATAGAATTCCTTGTCATATGTTGAGTACTTAATCTTTGCTTCATTCAGTTTTTCACTGAAATATATGACCGGTCTATCGTCTTAGCTCAAGACTTCTCCAATTGCGAATCCACTCACGTCACACCTGACCTGGAATGGCTTGCTAAAATCCAACAAAACCAGAATTGGTTGCTCAATGATCTTCTTCTTCAGTAGATTGAAACTCTTCTCTACTTCTTCCACCCAGTGAAAAGATTTATGTCTTTTCTTCATCGTATCCATCATTGGTGCACTAATTCCACTGAATTTTCGAATGAATATCCTATAGAAACTTGCCAAACCATGGAAGCTTCGAACTTCAAACACACTCTTCGACGATGGCCAATCCTTAACCACCTTTATATTTTCTGGATCCATTCTCAACTCATTTACAAAGATAACAAAACCCAAATAGATGAGTTATGTCCTCATAAATGATGATTTCTTCATATTAATCAACAATTTCTCTTACTGTAATCTCCTCATTACTACAACTAAACGCTTTAGGTGTTCTGTTTCTGTTTGGCTAAAAATAAATATATCGTCAAGATATACAATGATTAATTTCCCAATGAAATCCTTCAGGACTTCATTCATCAACGTGATGAAAGTACTGGGTGCATTCGTTAAGACAAATGGCATGACAAGCCATTCATACAGCCCCTCGTTTGTCTTGAATGCTATCTTCCATTCATCACCTTCTCTCATTCTAATTTGATGATGTCTGCTTCTCAAATCAATCTTTGAAAAAAATCTTTCTCCACTCAAACAATCCATCAAGTCATCCATCCTTGGTAATGGAAATCTGTATCTGATGGTAATCTTATTGATTTCCCTTGAGTCTGTACACATTCTCCAACCTCCATCTTTCTTTGGGCTGAGATCTGTCGGAACAACACATGGACTCAAGCTCTGTTGAATCAATCTCTTGTCCATTAAGTCTTGGACTTGTCTCTTAACTTCTTCATTTTCCTACGGCGTCAACCTATATGCGGATTTATTTGGCAAATTGGATCCAGGTATAAGATCAATGTGATGGCTTATACTCCTAATAGGTGGCAACAAACAAGGTAGCTCATCCACTACTATATCAACAAACTCTCCCAACAACTCCTGGATTTCTTCTGGTAAATCATCTATCCTCATAGTGGTCAAAATAATTTTGGGCTTCCTAACCATAATAAATAGTGTGTCCTCCTTCTTCTTAACCTCATTAAGAAGTTCCTTCCCACTCATGAGAAGTACAGTGTTACTCATTTTTTTCTTCACCTCTCTATCCTTAATCGGCAACAACATGTGAGTCCTCCCATTCTTCTCTAGGGTGTATGTGTTCTTTCTCCCATCATGAACCACGTTTTTTTCATATTGTCATGATCTACCCAACAATAGATGACAAACATCCATGGGAATGACATCACATAATATTTCATCTTTATATCCTCGTATTTTAAATTCAACTAAACATTGTTTAGTGACATTTATCTGATGTCCTTTTTGTAACCACGAAACTCTATATGGGCTTGGATGTACACTAGTATCCAGCTCCAGTTTTTCTACCATCTCTGTAGATATGAGATTGTTTGTGCTACCACTATCCACTATGACTTTGCATACTATGTCTTTAGTTTTGAAAGTAGTCTGAAACAATCTGTTTCTTTGGGCTAGGTTCTCTGCCTCCTTCTCTAGCTTCAACAGAACTTTCCTCATCATTAAGGATTTTCAACCTTCAACATCTTCTGCCTCAACATTCCGTCCTTGAGCTTCGACGATGTGATTTTCACCACAATATTTTTTCTTATCTGGACACTCACAGGATTTATGTTTGATCTTTCCATAGAAAAAGCATTTTACTTCACCACCTCTACCTCTTCCTCTTCCTCTATCTCAAGGAAAAGTATTTCTATCAACATACTTCCCTCTCTGTGAGCTTCCTCCTCTCTCATGTTGAGTTTGAGGTTTCTTCCCCTCTTCTTTAGATTTATGAGTTCTATCTTGAGAAATTGTTTTGCCTTTGGCTTGACTTCTACCTCGGCCTCTTTGAACTTTCTTTTGGCTCAACTTCTCTTCAGCTTTCAGATCCATATGATAAGCATATTCCACAGTCCAAATGGTCATCATGCTCATCTCATCTTGAAGGCCATATTATAGACCATTCATGTACCTGGCAATTTTTTCATCATCGCCTTCCCGATGACTTGCTCTGATGTTTATCCTGTAGAATTCTTCAGTGTATTCCTTTACTGACATCATCTTCTATCTCAAATTTTGCATCCTCTGAAATAGAGTGATTTGATAATCCTTGGGTATAAATTTGGTTTTCATCTTTGCAACCATTCTATCCCATCTTTTGATTTTCTACTTGCCCTTGCAGCGTCTGTCAGCCTGTAGTTCATCCCACCATAGTGTTGCATGCCCTTTAAGTCTAGTGATGGCATGTTTGACTTTCTTGCCTTCTTCGACATCCTGATAGTTGAAGTATTTGTCTAGAGCTCTAATCTAGTCTAGAATTTCTTCAACATTCAAGTTTCCCTCATACACTGGAATGTCCATTTTTGCTCTAGCACCTATCCTTGCAACAACCCTAAATAAGTGTTCATTCGTAGCATCTTTGATTGCAACTTCTTCTCCTTCGTGTCCAACTTCATTTTCACTTTCAGCTTCGCTGATATCCCCAGTGTCAACTGTGCACCTTTGTGTTGTCTCCATGGCATCAATCCTGGCACGTAATTCACGCATTTCTCTTTCCACTACTGGATCAGGCATTGGCCTATCTCTTCTTCTCGGCAGCATGGCTATAAAATGTTTCTCTTTTCTCTGTTACAAAAAGCAAAGAACCTGTTTTGAGCTCTGATACCAAATCACGCAGACCCCCAACCCTCGGGCCGAGATCCGCACAAGATTGTTCTAATCTCCTTGAGCCGAAGCGGCTCCTTTGGTTCCTCGTTGAAACCTTCAATGAATATGATCCACAGGTCCTTCAGAAACCCTACCTATACAAATGAGCACTAGGCACGAGCTTCACCCTAACACGACCACAACTGGGCCTTGGCACAAGCGCCTTTCGCAACTCGTGTGTTTGCGGGTCGAAGACCCTAGAATTTTCTTCACCAAATGCCGATACCCAAGATACGATGGGATATGGCTCCTCCTTGTTAGTTCCCTCCACACGTAACCATTGGCTAGAACTAAGCAAATCACGAGTTCAAGAGTTGGAGGGTTGAATCTTCGGGCCCTTCTTTTACGAAAATACGAGACTCGAAAGTCAAAGAAGACTTGACTCCTTCATCAGTTCTCACAGCTCGCAACTTCGTGAGTTGGTTTATTGAGCCTTTGTGCTCCTTTCTTACGAGAAATTGAAGCACAAGAAGTCAACAAGTTGTTGACTCCCTCCCAGGTGATGAGTGTCCACCTATCAATCACATGGTCCCTACTTGATGGATGTGCCACGTGTTCTCCTAAGACCTCAGCCCTTGGAACTTCACGACTTCTGTAGTCAAAACTGATTCCTCCAAACCTCCAAAACCCCGATACGCGATACAACAAAGAGGTTATGATCCAATGGTTGTTCCTGCTTCTCGCTACTCGAGAATTCATACAACCAAAGGATTTGGTCTACCCTTTGAACTCACGAACCCCGAGTTCTAAAGAATGATCCAATATCCCAAACTGACCACGATCGATGGTGTTCGTTGATTCTTGACACTAGAGTGGTGGGTTCATCCAACTCCTAACCACCCTACAACTTTACTGGATTCTACGGTCCCTGCAACTTTGCGAGTTCTCCATGGAGAATTCTTACCATTCGATTACTTCCTCAATGAATCTTACCAAGGGATAATTGTTGATTGAGACATTTTGGCATTTCAGAGTTCGGGGGATCAAAGAGTCAGAGACTCGCGACACCAGGATTGATCCAGATTTATGTAGGAACATAATGAAATACAAAAATACACATAAATGGAGAGATGTAGCAGAAATAAGACTTCATTTCATTAATAGCAAATGACTGAAATATGCTTACAGACAGAATGGAAATAAACTGGCTAGGGCGCTGGTAGCTTATCTCTTAGAAGAGATGTGGCTTCTACTCGCATCCATGAGAAGATGATTACAATGAGGCTCTAGAGGCCTTTCTACAATAGACGAGAATTCCAAAAGTCATAGACATCCAAAAACCTAACCCTAGGAGATGAAGTGCCAAAAGTCATGTGGGCCCCATTTGGGTAAGTTAGTACATCAACTTCCCAGGGTCGTAACTTTTGCATACGATCTTCGTTTTAGGCATGTGATAGCTCGTTGGAAAGGTATCATCAAGAAGATTCATTTTGGGGGCTCAATAATGCCTTCAAATATCATTGAGAACCTCTATCTAAAAGAACCTTCATTTAGGCCCTCAAAATGGCCCCAGAAGTTAGAACCTGCTAAAAATAGTAAATTGCCAAAATTGCCAAAAAACTGTTTTGAGCCAGTCAAAAAAGGTGTTTGGCCACCAATATCCACCTGGATCAATCCTTCCTCCTTAGGAATAAATGGTCCCCATTGCGTTGAGTTCCTCCATGAGATGAGGAAACTTCTGCTGAACTTGGTCCTTGGTGAGCCATTTGCGTTGGTGAAGGAGTTGGCCTGCTTTGACAACTCGATATAGTGGTATCCTTTGTTTTCGGGTGTGCTTGATCTGTGTATCCATGATCTGATCAGTTTTGGCTTGTTCCATGGAGTCTAGATTTAACTTTGTTGGTGTGAGTTGTTCTTCCATGTCGGATGTGTCTAGTAGAGGTGGAAAGTAGGGCCGAAGGCGGTCCACATTGAACACTGGGTGCAGACCAAGGAATGGTGGAATGCTAAGCTCAAAGGAATTTTCCCCTACAACCTTGGTGAGGGTGTATGGCCCATATCGAAGCGAACGAAGCTTGCGGTGGGGTCTAGCAAAGCGCTCCTTTTGCAAATGTAGCCACACATTGTCGCCCACTTGGAAGTTGTGTGGCACCCGATGTTGATCATGTCGTTGCTTGTACTTAGCATTGGCTCTGTCCAAGATGTCATGAACCTATTGGTGGATATGTTGAATGTTCTCAATGAAGTTGTTTGCCTTATCCGCCTTAGACTGGACATGAGATGAATCTTCCTGAGTAGCCACAAATGACATGGCTATGTCAATGGGACATAGTGGATGGAATCCCAAGCCCACTTGAAAGGGGTTGTGGCTAGTTGATCTATGGAGAGGATGATTGTAGTTGTGTTGTACATAGGGGAGGCTCTCATCCCATGTGCGTGGATGCTTTGAATTGTACATGCGCATAATGTGTACGATCATCCGGCTGACGACCTCTGTCTGGCCATTAGTTTGCGGATGGAAAGCTGTGGACATGGTGTGCTTGGTGTCCAACATCAACTAGAGGCTGGACCAAAATGTACTGAGGAACCTACTATCCCGATCTGAGATGATAAACTGTGGGATCCCAAAGTGTACCCACACTCGTTCAAACAAGAGTTTAGAAGTGGCTTCTGCTGTGATATTCTTCTTGCAAGCCATCATAATGGACATCTTCGAGAATCGGTCGACGACCACAAAAACACAGTCATTTCCATGCTTAGTAGAAGGAAGGCCCGACATGTAATCCATAGAGATGGATTCCCAAGGTCGACTGGGGGTAGGAAGCGAAGTATAGAGGCTTTTCTTCTTGATGGTTGGTTTGGCAATGGCACAAGCAGTGCAGGACTTGATGTATTTCCCGACATCTTGTCGAAGGTTCGGCCAATAGAAATACTTTTGCAGTACTACCACGGTTTTCTCGACGCTGAAATGCCCAATGACTCGACTATAGTGCACTTCCCAAATCATCTTAGCACGCTCGCTTGAAGGAACAAAAAGGTGTCCCAACTGACAAAGCAGGACATCCTGGAGGTGAAAATTGGGAACTTTCTTACCCTCCAAGAGTGTATTGTATGTGTGACCAAATTCTGGATCACTTGTGTAGAGAAGTGGCCAATCGGAAGTCTCGTGCCCAAAAGAGTTGAGCACAGTGGTTATCCCCACGATGGGTGGTCGACTGAGGCAGTCTGCAACATTATTGGTGCTGCCTTTTTTGTACTTAATGTTAAAATGAAACTGTTGCAGGTATGTGGACCACTTCTGATGGTGATCATTTTGCAACTTCCCTTGTGTCTGTATGAATTGCAGGGGTTGATGGTCTATGTGGATGACCATTTCCTTTCCCAAAATGTAATGCTTCCATTGTCAACAAGCCTGCACAATGGAATACATTTATTTGTCAAAAGTGGGATACTTCTTGACTGTGTCAGAAAGTGTCTCGCTGTGATATGCCACTGGATGCCCATGTTGAGTAAGGACTGCCCCAATAGCATAGTTAGAGGCATCTGTCTCGATCTCAACTGGTTGTTGCAAGTCTGGTAGTGTGAGCACTGGTGCAGAGCAGAGGCAATGTTTCAACTCCCCGAATGCCTTCTGTTGAGATTCAGACCAAAAGAATTTTGCTTTAGCTCCTCCC
>JZKD02S0085669.1:823969-838450 GCA_000966675.3 Picea glauca | reverse complement strand
GCGGTTCAAGTCAACCTAGGGTTTTAGACACCCAGGGTTTTGGGTAATTAGGGTTTTGACACCTAGGTTTTGACCTAAGGCTGTCGGTGAGGGACTATAATGTATAAATAGAGGTCGAGAGGACCTAGGTCAGGTCGGTACTAGTGTTGGGTATTGATATTGATTGTTGTTGGTTGAGATATTATTGTACTGTGAGAGAGAGGAGTGCTAAGAGTGAGAGCCTTCTGGTATTGTAAGATATTCAGCTGGGTGTGAAGATCAAGTCCTGTTGCTGGGTACGCAGGAAGGTGGGAGACATAGAAAAGAAGAGAGAACATCTGCTGACTAAGAGAGTAGATAAGAACTATAATCTTTATCTTAATATATCATAATCACAGTTCTATGGACGTATCCCTAGAGAGAGGGTGAACCCCGTATATTTTGTGTCATATCTGAGATTGATGCCTGGATATCTGTCATTGTTATAATGTTATTTGCATTATTGTGTTAGATCAAATTTATAGCTATGCATAGTAGATATAGCTAATAAGAGATATATGAATGTTGCATTATCGTTGTATTAGTTCCACTTGATATTCCCCTGGTTGTAGACATCTCTTTCCTGCAACCCCCCTCTTAGTTGCTTCAGGTGAGACTAGAACTTCTTCGCAGGTGTTGATGAAAGGGCCAGTAGCTAAGGCTTGTTGGTGCACTCTTGGATTGAACCCTGGGTCTACCCTTGTGCCAAAAAATTGTTCCGTTGCCGAGACCAAAATATTTTTAAGGGAATGTCAAGGTGGTTCCCATCGAAGACAGAGATTCAAAAGTGGATAGAGGATCAAGAGAGGGACTTCACTGAAGCCCAGAACAATAACCCTAAACTGAGCACTGAAGATTGGCTACAAAGATACATCTTCAACGAAATTCATGAGATCTTCTTTGGAGAAATTAATCAAGAGCTATATCAGTGGTTGGCTAGGTTAGTCAATACCTAGTTCGAGATCAGATCTAGATCTCTTGTGGTTTGGACACCAACATTGATCCAAAAGGTCAAGAGAGTTGACAACGTTGTATCCAGAGCAGTAGATCATTGGTTTGATAGTACCATTGGATGGTATATCACCGAACTTGTTGTTGATAGGGTAGAATCATATAGCCAATCCAAGAGATACGTTTTCAAAGGACCCAGAGGAAATGTTTTTCACTTCTGAAGCTGCAAATCAAGATGTTGTTGCATCAAAAGAATATCTTGAATATATAGTAGATTGGCTGGACCTGAAAAGGATAATGTTCAGAAATTCAGAAAACGACAGTGACACAGATGTTGGGCATACACTCAGTGGAAGAGTATTCAAAGGGGATCACCTTGAGAACCTGTTTAAGAAAAAATATGGAGAAGAGGGTTTCTACAGTGGAGAAGAGGTAGATCTAATTGATGAAGAATATTTAGAACCCATGGGGAAGCTGAAGAACTTTGCCAAATCAAGACAGAAACCTCAGAAACTACGGATATTACTGAAGTAAGTAACATTAACCCTCATCTTGTTTCAATAGCACCAAGCAATCATAATAGCCAAAACCACCAGAGTCTTCAGAGTGTTGTTACTAGCAACTCAGCCTATACTCAGACAGGAAGCCTACAAAACTCTATGGAAGATGAGGTGAGGTTCCGTATGTTCATGGGAGATGGATTTGAGGATCCCTATCAACACTAGTTCCTATGTGAAGCTGTGTGTAATATTAAAAGTATCACCGATGAAGCCATCAAGAGAACCCATTTCAGCACTACGCTAAAGGACCGCGCACTGAGATGGTACATTAAACTTGTCCAAGGAATAGAAAATCCTAAGACACTGAACGAGATCAAGAATGCACTGATTGCATAGTTTAAGAAACATAAGTCGGATTCAAAATGTATTACAGAGCTAAAATATATCAAACAAAAGTAGCAGAACCTGTTTGGGAGTTCGACTAGAGATTGAAGACCCTAACAAGTCGATTAACTTTTCAGATCCCCAATGAATAGAAAAAAGAATGGTTCATCGTGGCGTTGTTACCACACATCAGATTCCCTCTAATGCAGCATAAGATTTCATTGCAGGCATAAGCTTTGGAGATCGCCATGAAGCTTGAATCAACACCTATGGGATAATCTAGCTCAAGCATGAGCCAAATCTTGAGTCAACTGATTAGTTTGTCTCTACAAGTCGAGGATATGAAGAAGGACAAGGGGAACGACAAAAGAGAAGATATCTCATGTGTAATATGTAGATCTGAAGGTCATGATAAGGAACATTGTCCCTTATTTCATGAGTATTTAGCCTCAGGAGAACCGATACCCTTGAATCAAGTTAACCTACCCTGGTGCAATGTATGCAGAAATAGGCATCACCCAGGTGAGTGATATTACATGCAGAAGTATGTTCATACACCCACAAACTTGTATTTCACATTTTGTAAATCCGTGGGGCATTATGATCAATATTGTAGAGCTTACGATCTCATGCATGAGAGGTTGAGGGACATATACAAGATTTAAGGTGAAGTACAGCAAGAAGGAAACACTCTGCAATAAAACTCTCCAGGGAGAGGAAACTTCAATCCTCATGGTGGATTCAGAGGACGAGGACGAGGAAGAGGTATGGGCTGAGGCTGAGGACAAATAATATGTTATAACTGCACAGAGCTAGGACACTTGGAAAGGGATTGTCAGAATCCTTGCACAACCTACAATTATTGTAACTCTTTCGAGCATGTCATAGAAGAATGCCCTGTGTTTCTAGTTAAGATTCAGGAAAGACAAGGACCCCAGTAGAACCCAAGAGTGCAACTGATATATATTGAATCATGAGAAACAAACCCTAGAGTCGTTGTTATTACTCAAGGAGGTGCTACTATAGGAGAAGATAGAACAACCCAAAGGAAGATCGCATCAGAGTAAGGTATCAACAAATATGTGGAGAAGACTTAGACTTTTGATCCAAGGAAAGAAAGGAAAATCTTTGAGGAAGAAAGAGAGGAGTTCAAGGGGAACCAAGGATCCTCATATAAAATGTGACCAAAAATAAAAGAGTATGGAATACCGCAGGAATTTGATAAATCGGCTTCACCGAAAGAAGGAAAAGAGGTAAGTAAACTCATCAAATTTTTGTACACTTGTCTTAAGTTAATTCAGGATAATAATGTTGTGTAAGACTTACAGAACCTAATCAAGAAGTATGAGCTAGGAAAGGCAGACCCCTTACTGAACAGGGAAGCACACCAGATTGGTAAGAAAAGAAGAACAAACAAAGAATTACATTTGAATGCTCAAATAGGAGAGTATGATATAGACTATGTGGTCCTCAACATAGGGTCAGAGGTCAATGTCATGACGAAGAAAACTTGGGCCCTAATTGGAAAACCAAAGTTGATCTATTCCCCTATCATGCTTAGAATGGATAATCAACAAGTTGTCAGCCCATTTGGATGATTGAAGCATGTCCCTGTGGACATCGATGGAGTTAGGATCTTTGCAGATTTTGAAGTAATTGAAATTATTGATGATAGCTTCCCTTACCCTGCATTGCTAGGAATTGATTGCGCCTTTGACAATTCTACTATTGTTGATCTAAATAAAAGATGCATGACATTTGAAAGAGATGTCCTTAGGGTCATTGCATCCTTATATCCATATGAGGGACCACAATATACAGAGACCATCATAGAAGAAGACCGCGCATATGAGTTGGAAAACATATATAAATTAATAGCTAGACAACATGATCATATCAACCCTAATGCCGATGGAAATCTAAGTTGGCGAAGTGACAACGCATGTTCATCGGATTCAGAAGAAGTGTTGGAGAACTGGCAAAACCAAATGTACGAAATATCCACAAGGAGATGTGCTCGAATGACCAAAGAAGTTCATTGGATTGGTACAATAATAAGTAAATTGCCTACCTTCGATGGTCTAAACCCTCTAGAAGTCATCCTCTCAGATTTTGAAACAAGTGTACCAGCACAACAGATGTTGTTGGCTATGGATGAGGCCCTGAAATCTACACCAACAAGATGGTGGGGGACACATAGAAGCAATATTATAGACTAGACACAATCTCAAACCTTGATGACAATGCGGTTCTTAGCACAAGTAGGAAGCTGTGAAGTGAGGTACATAGGTCGAAGCTGCCCAAAGGATGATGTGTGAAGCTATGAAGAAGCCTGGAGTGACACTCCTCGATAAAAATGGGTACACAAATTCATTAACATGCTGGGCATGACCCCTATTAACTTGTACCTTCAAGCGAAGTTGTGCCTCATCACTGGAGATTAGGAAGGTATGCTTCAGAATTTTGTAACCACCTTTTTGTTTGAAAGTGAATTTCCTTCAGTAGATCAAGCACTATAGATTGCAAGGAAAAAATTATTTAAGGAGGCATCTATCCTCCCTTTGGAGCAAGAAGAGGACGAATGGACTACGCCCTTCGAGAAACTACAAGAATGCCATAACATTAATGTCGAGACACATGATGATCCGAGGAAGGTAAACATTGTTGAGACAGAAGGCCATGGGGATGTGGAAGGACAAGGAGTTGAGCTGCAATTCCTTGGGCAACTAATCAAGATAAAGAAAGTCAATATTGGGATAGAGGAGACACCGAAGCTTGCCAATTTTGGAGATTACTGGGATGTTTCTACCGTTGACAAAATTATAGAATTATTGCACGAGTATAAAGACTTGTTTCCGACCAAGTTCACTGATTTGAAGAGTATCAAAGGACCTATGGGAGAGACGAGAATACCTTTGAAACCAGATGCGAAGCCAGTCAAGAAAAGACCCTACAGATTGAACCCAAAATATAAGGAAAAAGTGAAGATTGAGATCGACAAAATGTAAGAAGCAGGGATTATTGAACCTGTTGAAGAGTTAGAGTGGATCAACCCTATGGTGGTGAAAGATAAGAGGAGAGGCGAGATCAGGATCTGTGTAGATCTCAGAAAGTTGAATGATTCTTGTTGGCATGATCCTTTACCTATACCATTCACATACAAAGTGTTGGATAATGTGGGAGGCCAAGAGGTATTTTATTTTACAGATGGATTTTCAGGATACCATTAGATATGGATTTCCAAGGAGGACTACCAGAAGACCACATTTTCCATAGAACGGGGATCCAACCAATACACAATGATGCCATTTGGACTGAAGAATTCCCCAACCTTATTCTCCATGGTGGTGGTCGAAGTGTTCAAAGAATTTTTGCACATGTTTTTAGAAGCCTATTTTGATGAATGGACTGTTTTTAGTTTGCTGAAAAATCATATTGAGTGTCTAAGACTAATGTTGGACAAATGTAGGTAGTGTCAAATTGCTTTAAATTTGAAGAAGTTCATCTTCTTCTCACCTTTTGAAGTATTATTATGACATATTGTATGCAAGCAAGGACTGCTGGTTGATCCATCAAAAATTGCAATTATAGTCGACTTACTGCCTCCTACTTCAGTCAAATAACTACGCACTATGCAAGGACATACTGGCTATTACAGGAAAATTATTAAAGGATATGCTCAGAATACTGTGTCAATGGAGAAGTTATTAAATAAAGACTGTCATTTTGGTTGGACAGATGAATGAAAGTAGAGCTTCACCACACTGAAACAAAAGATGGTGAATGTGCTCATTCTGGTGCTTCCAGACTCGAGTAGAGAATTTCATGTGCATGTCAATGTGTCTTCTATTACATTAGGAGCAATATTGTCACAACCTGGAGAAGGGTAGATCGACCATCCATTAGAATTTTCTAGCAGAAAGATATCCACATCTAAAATCAATTACACTACTACAGAGAGAGAAGGATTAGCCATGGTGTACGTGTTGCAAAAATTATGCCATTACTTACTAGGAGAACACTTTAAAATGTTTACTGATCACTTTGCGCTGAAGTACCTAGTTAACAAGCCAATGTTGGGGGGGAAAATATGTAGATGGCTTCTCCTGTTTCAAGAATATGATTTTGAGATGATAGTTAAGACATGAAGAATGAACAAGGGACCCTACAACCTTTCAAGGTTGGAACATGGCGAAGAACCCACCAGTCTGGAGGATACACTACTGGATGCATAGCTGCTTTCCATTAGGAAGATGGATGACCAATTCACAGACATAGTCCAATTCCTGTCAACAGGAATGGATCTAAGTGAGTATACAATTTCCCAAAAGAAACAACTAATGGTGCGCACTGTAGACTTTTCACTGATAGTTGGTCAGCTATATAAGATGGGACCTAATGAGATACTAAGAAGACGTGTGATGGAGGTAGAGTGCCCACTGATCCTTACAGGAGCTCATGAAGGCATCACGGGAGGACATTACGCAGGGAAAGAAACTATACAGAAGGTTCTGCGAGCTAGCCTTTGGTGGCCTACTTTACATAGAGATGCTAAAGAGTATACAAGAGCCTGTGATGTATGCCAGAGAGTTGGAAAACAATCCCGAAGAGATGAAATGTCACTAGCACCGCATATGACCCTACAAGCATTTGAAAAGTGGGCCATTGACTTCGTGCGACCTATAAACCCACCATGAAAACACACAGGAGCAAGGTACATTATCACTGTGATAGAATACCTGACTAGATGGGCCGAAGAAAGAGTAGTTAAGGACTGTAGTGCAACCATAGATGCGGGTTTTATATTTAATAACATAATAACCAGGTTTGGATTCCCTGAGATCCTTATTAGCGATCAATGCACCCATTTCATCAACAAGACAGTTGAATCCCCGACTGAAGAATTTCCAGTTCAACATCAGAAGCGTACCCCTTACCATCCACAAGAAAACAGAACGGTTGAAGCATTCAACAAAATCTTGGAGACAACATTGACAAAGATTTGCAGTGTGAACAAGGATGACTGGGATTTAAGAGTACCAACAATACTCTCAGCTTATAGAACCACTTGCAATAAATTAACAATGCATACCCCTTTCAAGTTGGTTTATGGCCTCGAAGTTGTTGTCCCGATGGAGTACTTGGTGCCAAGCTTAAGAATTGATACATTTATAGACATGGATGATGCTGGCGTTGTTCGTGAGAGGCTTGCTCAGCTGGTTGAACTAGAAGAAGAAAAATTTATTGCAGGATTCCATCAGCAGGTACATAAGGAAAGAGAGAAGATGTATCATGACAGACACATCAAGAAGAAGGCATTTAAGCAAGGTGATTTAGTACTAGTGTATGATAGTAAATTTATAATACATCCAGGGAAGTTCAGAATGCATTGGCTTGGACCATGTGAGATCGCCTCTATTACAGAAGGAGGAGCTGCACAACTGAATACATTGAAGGGAGAATGAAAAGAAGGATTATTGAATGGGAGTCGACTGAAGTTGTATTATGACAACCAACTACCTCACAAATCTCAGTAAAATAAAGGAGACAAGGGTCTAGGTACAAGGCCCAGTTGAAACTAGGTATGAGACACAGGAAAGACAGTTTACACAAGGATGGGAAGGAGGCATAAAGTAGAAAGAAAACGCTGAATTGCGCAATCCAAATTCAAAGTGAAACGAAAGGATCAAATCTAAAGTACCTCGGGATGAGTCATAGGTGAGTGTTGGGGGCCTTTTGGCCCTTGGTTAGGGAAGGAAGTGAAGATTGAGTAACAAAAGGTCAAACGCGAACTGCGCGGGAGACACAATGATTATCACTAGGTCAAAGTAAGAAAAAGAGAGGAAAAGTCAGAGCAAAGTACAGAGAAGCAAGCCATTGGATGAGGAGATCGAGGATGATATATCAACAAGGAATATGGATCAAGGACAACTCATCAAGAAGATAAAGACACCATTGGATTCTTTGGAGCACCGCACAAGAAGGGAGGAAAGACAGGTTGGTGAATCCCTGAAAAGGTGGGCCAACTTGACCTAGGGTTTTAGACACCTAGGGTTTTGGGTGATTAGGGTTTGGACACCTAGGTTTCGACCTAAGGTTGTCGGTGAGGGATATAAATTATAACTTGCATATAAATTATAACTTGAAACAAAGGTATATAAATTATAACTTGCATTGCTTATTTTATGCATTCCTTGTATGTAGGGATAGATATACTTCTTCTATTATAGTATCCATTGAAGAGTTGAACATTCGTAAAACTAGACAAGTTTTTGTTGGAGACATAATGGCCATATATAATACATATCTGGACAAAACAAATAAGTCACGTAGAATTTTTTTTGATGACATGATAGATGAAAAAGGAACGATGACAATTACATTAATTGTTCCTACACATCTTATTCGAAAACATGAACAAAATATCTTACCTGGCAATGGACTATTCATTACACATTTTAAAAAATTTCAAAAAACTAACTATGATCATGGTGGTTGTGATCGTGTTATATCACTAGATGAATTTAGTGTTGTAGAAACGATTTTTGTTTTTTGCAAAGAGTAGAACTTCATACCAGACACAACAATTAAACAATTTATAGAAAGTGCATCTCCTTACCCAATTGGCACAATTGGAGTTGTTGTGACAGTTGCAAAAAAAGTGGGGATGCAGTACATTTTACATATAAAAGATGGCAACTCAGAAAATGACAAAGCAACGGTACAACTTATGTATTTAGTTATTTTACTTTTAAATTTATATATCCTCAACAAGATTACATAATTACAATGTTGTTTCATGTTACAACTTCAATTGTTTGAAACGTATGCACATTATTTTACATCAATGGAACAACAACTACAAAACACAGAATTTCCTATGTTGTTGTTCAAGAACATTACAAAGAGAAAATATGTAATAGAAAATATATTTCTCACAACACAATCAACATTTATAATAGTGCTCAGAATAGATGCAACACAATCTTTGAAGAAAATAACTAGCTCAACAAATGTTGTAAGTATATAGATGTATACCTTCATTTAAAAACTTCATACATATGATTATTTAAAAGCATATGTATTTTGTTGTTCTATTGTTAACTACAATATTGTATAAACAGGTTGAAGGTACACTGAAAATAATAAATGTGTATTCAACTCCTTTTGAACCTGTATGTGCCATTTACAATTTTCCAGCTAGTGCTTCTGCATCAATAGAAGATACAACAATTGATTGCATGAAGTGAAACCAAAAATGTCCCTTTCTTTATATACATTTCATAAATTCTATTATTAGAAGAATTACCAATAGTGTTGTGCAATGCATCATTAGAGAACCTATATTGCAAACACTGCTTCCTGATTTGATGCAAATTCCACATGAAATATATCTTTAGAAAAAACAAGACACTATTTATATGTTGCATGACCTCCAAGTCAACAACAAATTTAGACTAAATGAAAACAATATAGTATTGAAAATAGGATGAATAAAGAGGTAAATAACAAAATTATGCTTACACTAAAAAAAACTTAAATTATCGATTTTATGTATTCATCAATAATATGGAAAATTATTCTATTTTGACTTATTCCTCTTTCTCCTTTTCAGGTTCTCTTATACTCTTGTATAAAGAAAAAATAAGCAACTAAAAAATCAAAAACTGCAACCAAGTTCGGGGAATCGATTAAGTTTTATGTTTTTGTTCATTGCTTCTCATGATTGACAGTCATCTATGGAGACTAGCAATATAGTTCACAATATTCCTTTGCAACATTTTCGAATATTGGGAAATGTTTTTGGCCACTTGAAAGTAATAGTGATGACAAATCTATAAATCTCACATTACATATGACTAATAGGAAGAATGCACTTAAGATTTTAATTGTATTATGTTCTAATGTACTTTAAATGTGCCTATTTCTTAGCACAAAACTAATCAATCGTGTTGTATTTTGGACATCTCATATATTAGTCTTATTTTGAACCATGTTATTTTCAATAGCATATGATCTTAGTCTTATGATCGTGTTATTTTGCACTTGATGATATTCACCAGTTTAGGTGCTTTACTCACTACTGTAAAATGATTATTAGTGAATTCAAATTGCAACTATCATGGCCCTAATCAGTTCCAGATTTAATTTATTGCCAAATATTTCTTATTACTTTTACTGCAATTGATTTTAGCTAACATAGTTGCATGCACACTTATTCCTTATCCCATTTTGGTAAATTCTAAACATTTTCTGAGTGCAATAATATTTTAAAAGTCTTATTTTGACATGTATGTTTTTAAGGTTTATTTTTATACTTTTCCCAAATGTAATATTTATAACTAATATTGCATTGTCTTTATTCTTCAACCTTTGTTTAAATCCACTTTTATACCTATCATTGATTTAGACTGTTGAGTTAGAAATAACAAATTTTATATATCTATAATGTTATTGGATCATTTTTTTTAAGTCTTATTGTAGAAATGATGGACTAGTTCCTTGTTTCAATTGGGTTGTACATATCTCAAGACATATCGAATTTAAATATATTTATTTAGTTTAAAGAATAGCCTAAAAGTGTAAGTCCCCTTTTTTTTCAATTGATGTGTACATATCTCATGCTAGAAGCCATGCATGTTATGTGATGAAGTTATTTAATTAAATTGTATTGCTTAATTTCTAAGAATGTTGCATAGTTGTTTAGTTCATTGTTGTGAGAGGCTGCCATGCAACTCTTGTTTTTAGGAGATATATTTTTCCACAAACAAAGAGTCTTATACATCAATTTGATATATATATTGACAATTATCTTAAAATTAAATTATTGTTATTTTATATATAGAGAAAAAAACATTATATAAAGAAATATTTAATGTTGTATATTAGAGATATGTATTTATATATTAATTTTATTTAAAAGCTTCATGCTAAAACTAGATCGAAAATATATTTTAAAACAAATAAAAATATTTTGAAAAATTAAGAGATGTTCTTCCATAATAATTTATATGGACAAATAGTCTATTTGATATCTCTCCACATATATATGCTGAGATTTTATTCATGAATGATTTTAGAGGCTAAATTTCGCTCATGGGCTAGTTTTCCATGGTTTTTCCAAAAACGACATTCACTATTTTAAAAATGATTTGCCCAAATTCTATAAGATAAAATTATTTTACCTTAAAAATTGCCAAAATTTTATAAAAACTATATAAAATAATTAGAAATTTGAATATTTTTAAAAAATTATCGCCAAACATTTATAGTTGACATATGAAGGATTAATAATATTCGCCAATGTTTCTACATTTTAAAATAAATTTCCATCCTTAAAATCATCCCTGATTCTATTTAGTATCATGTATAGTATTTTTTTTAACATTTAAAATCCTTAGATGAAGTTGATATGACGTGCATTTTATACAAATAAAACATTGGGTATTTGGATTTAACATGTATTGTGAAATATTAAAATTTATCTATATCCCTCTCAAAATGCTTGCAATTTTAAGATACCTCTCTTTATTTGGTTCTCACACAAATTTAGGGCACTCCTTGTTTCGTTGTCACATAATTTCCTACAAATTTAGGGTACTCCTTGTTTAGTTGTCACATAATTTCCTATTGTAAAAATTTCTTCTTCTTAACCTAAGAGATAAAATCAATGGAATCTTTGCCGAGATTTTTTCTTTCCATAGAGGCATACACTATATGCAATGGTCAGTAAAAAAATTATTGGCTCTCAAATGTTGGCCCTTTCAAGATATGCAAAGTTTTCTAGGCCCTTTAACTGATTTAGGATGCATATAATCTTTTGTTTTTCATCATGGCAAGGTGTCAATAAGATAGTAAAAATCAATACCTTGTCCAAACCCTTTGTAAAAAAAAACTTCTAATTCATTAACAATGCTTTGTAACTTTATTTTCCTTTCAACACATGAATTGACCATTCAACCCACAAAGCTTAATGTAACAACCCTAGTTGAATATATGCTTAGGGATTATTAAGTAAAAATTTATTAGGTAATTAATTTTTCCTAACATGTTATTAACTAAACAAAGATTGGTATAATGATACTAATTAAATATTTATTAATTAATTAATGGATATAATTTGATTAATTAATTACCTGTTACATTCATTGACATGGGTATTAAATTAAGAGGGTTAATAAATTATATTGTTTAAATTAAGGGTTTACGGAAGAGKGRATARKRARMATTAMTAAAGBRGATAAGGAACATTAATAAGTGGATAAGGGGCATTAACTAGGTGGATAAGGTAATAAATGTGTAGGTAAAGAAATAAATGAGGAGAAAGGGCGGTGAAAGGGGGATATGAGCGGAGGAGGTTTACAAAAGAAGGGGGGATTATTACCATTCGACGGGGGAAATTTTTGGAGGGTTCTCTTGGATTTGTGCAGGGGAGTTTGAGTTCTATAGTCGGGAAGGGTTAGTACAGGGGGCACTGGTTTTCTAGGGGTTTTGGGAACGCGGGCCAGGATATCCATATGGTATCCTGGAGCTAGGAAGTTATCCTAGTTGGCAGGGTGGAAACTCAGTTTGTGCAGGGCTGGGCATCACATTAGGCAACAACAAATAAGCGTGCTGGACAATCGGGTCGACGGAGAAACTAGCATCAGGAAGAGGTAAAATTGTTTTATTCTGTTATGAATTTTATTATTCGTTGATAAATTTATATGCGTATGTGCGGAATTTATAAGACATTACCGAGTTTCTAAAATCAAGTAGAAGTTACTGTTTTGTTTATGGAATTAATTGATGTTAAATTAATGCGATTATTACACATGGTATCAGAGCTTTTTGTTTTAAATCCGGGCCTAAGGGCCAAAGCTCCAAGTTCTAGCTCCAGTACCACCTAACCTGCAAACCAAATGCACTATTATTTTGATTATATATAATCAAATCTAAATATATATAAACAATACGAATTGAAAATGAAAAGGTATAATGATATACAAGTTGAAAATGTTAAATATTTTTTTTTCCTAGTGTATGCTTATTGTTATGCATCCACACCTTGAGTACGTGCCTTTTTTTACACCCAAGTCCATACAAAACTGTTGAACTGCTGCCTCGTCATGTTTTTGGATCCTCTAGCCGAGCTTCTCTGCAAAAATGCACATTTTTCCCTTCTTCTCCTACTAATCGTTTTTGTGAGTGGGTCTATAGCCAAAGGCAATTATCATCTGAGGAGAAGGCTTGACATAGTATAATCTATAACTTCTTTATGTTTGACAAAAAAAAATGCAGCAAATCAATAATTAATCATGAAGCAAATCCATTGTGGATATCTTCTTGCTCGTATTCAAAGAGTGAAGGGTAAAAATAAAAATAAAAATACTTCTTAAATCACAACCTAAACAATAACATGAATGGGTTATGTCAATGTGTATAGTCACGATATGTGCACAGGTAAGCTTTAATACTGAGCTAAAAAAAATAAAAATTAATTAATTAATTAAACAATCGAATAAACAAGCCTAATCAAAATTGATTGAACATCACAGTTGATTATGTATCTGTGGATTACCTATGGCTACTCACATCCTTGAATTTGGTTGGTAAATCCTAATCCGATCAGAATACATTACACCGCAGATTCTTCTTCGATCTATCATCCACAACGGAGCATGTATGATCAATCTTTTCTCTTGCAATCTGCACCAAATTGCCACAAATAACCCACAAAACACAACGGCCTATAACAACACCCCTGCCTGGCGGGATTGTGAGTGGGGTTTCGGTTTGGGTATAGAAATATGTTCTTCTATCGCGCACACGTCCACAAATAGTTTCAAGGATGGATGTTCATCGAAAACCCACTATTATTTTCCTTGGAAACTATCTTTCAAATATAATACTCCTAAGATTTTCCCGGGGATAAAAATCTCCATATAGCTACGGGCGACCTTCAACCAACCAATACACAACATGGGTTATTAGAAAAAAAAAAAATCCCAATCTCCAAGTCCACAGCATATACACAACGTGTCAGCGCCAAGGCTCAGCACCAAGAATCGAGCTATGCACCAAACAACAACACAACACAAGTTAGCACCAAGGCTCATCACACAATTCATCAAGGAAGACCGACAGGGCACATGGGTTGCATTACGCGTCAATGGTCTACACGCCCCAATGCCAAGACCTTGAGGAGGAGTATGGATACCTCTATGCACCACGTATCGCCAAGCTCATGATAATATGCACCGGTAAAGCACACGTAACAAAAAACAAGGTAGCAAGTACCAAGCGCGAGTCACAAGGAGAAACCAAAAGACAGCGCTACACGTCCAAAAGAAAAAAGGGGAAACTAAACCATAAAAAAAAAAAAACATAAAAATTAATGGAATCCATAAATAAAACTATACCCATTAGAGATTGAACTGGGAAATAGGAAGAAACACTACATAATCCACGAATGACCGCACCAGAAAGATACTATCAAGAGTCAGCTTCTCTATACTAGACAAGGCATTAGGAAAATAGAATACATGTATTCAATAGTAACAGAAAATATAAGGATGAAGTTAGGGATAGAGAATAGAAAAGCATGACACTGCCGAATTTCAGACTTCCAGTGCTACTTCCACACCTT
>JZKD02S0085669.1:812360-823317 GCA_000966675.3 Picea glauca | reverse complement strand
TATATATAATATTTTAACCCTGATATAATAATGTTAAAAAAAAAATTACGTTGAAAACTTCTCTCAAATCTAATTAAATATCATTTTAGAAATATTATATATATATATATATCATTTGATACATTTAAAAAAAAAGATCAAATAAAAGATTCAATTAAAGTGTACTTATTAATTTTAATAAAGTTTAATTAGTAAGTTTAATTAAAGTTAATTAAATGTTAGAGGGTCCATGGGTTTTGAACCCAAGACCACCCACCAAGTGAAGTGCCTTAAGAAGAGCACTAACGCCAACGTGCCCTCATGACTCTTTACAAATAAATTCTTATACGTAAATAGATTAATGGTAACAGAGTGTATTCCAAGGTATAAACTCCAATTGTCCAAGCGTCAGGCTCACAAGACCGTACACACAACTCATCGAGACAAGCGCATAGTCCCTTACTCGAGTCCACCATTCAAAGTCAACGCTAAATCTCAATGCAACATTCGACAACGCCAACACTAGGCGCCAGGGAAAATCTCATGGGTCAAGCATCGGAGGATATTTAGTTATAAGAGAAAAGTTAGAAGGACTTAGACTAGGACAAGTGGGAAGGAAGAGACATATGCACTAGGAGAGTAAGCATAGGAATTGGCGAGTATGGCGCAAGGCTAGCATAGCTATAGGGCAAGGGAACCAATATTTTTTTTTATATAGTGGCGAAGAAATCAAGCTTAGACACTTAATCCTAATCCTAACCTAGCCAATCCCCTAAAGGAGTAATGTCTATTTACAGACAAGTAAAGAAAACTTATGCCTAACCCTGTTTCTAGTTTAAGTAGCACCAATTTGAAACGTCCTGGAACTCATCCTGACAACTTTGGTTGATGCAGGTTAAAGCATATAGGATGGTTAGGACTCGAGGGAGTCGAGGCAAGGGAGCATCATCGCAAGCACCGCCAACACTGCCAGTGCCACCACCACCATCGCCCAAACTAGATCTCATATTGCGCTCGTTGGAAGCCATTAATGAGACTTTAAAGGGGCGACAACCAGCAGGGACGGAAGTGGAACCCCCACCATCTAGAATGGGTAATCCAGAAGCGTCAAGGGATTCAGGGGGAGGACCTCCACCCGAAGACATCACGCGAGAATTGCAGAATGATCTGTAGGATCTTTTAATGACTATGGTTGAGTTTTAAATTGCATGTGTTAATTAACCCTTTTAAGAATCTTAATGAAAGAATGAGGAAAAGAGAGGAATTATGACAGCCATATACACATATGCAGATCTGAAATGAAGTAATAAACAACAAACCATAACAGGAGAATTGATAATGGAGTTCGGCACAACATTGCCTACATCTCCGGGACTTTGTCTCTGTGGGGGAGGCTTCTTTATTTCTGTTTAAAATATCAAAAGTACATCGCAACAGTTCCAATTGGATACAATATAGATATGGTCATGTTCTTCCAGATCTCTAGAACCCTGCAAAGAAAACGGGACGCAAAACGGACGTCCGGAGCTCCCAGAAATGGCCCACAAGCGTTTTCTCCTCAATAGCTTCCCTGCATAAAAATGGATTTGGCTTGGCTTCCCTTTAGCATAACTCCGCTCTGACTATCCTCTATGGCCTCAAACAGGCCTGGTTTATATAGATCTGAATTTGGTTATCCATCCCCAACTTCCTCCCAAAATTTGGTCTCGAAAAATGCCCAATATCTCCCAAAAATGGGCAAACTCGTCCATTAACAGGCATAAAATCATTTAAAAATCCCAAAACATTGGCAAAAACCCCACTTTTGTTTAAAATTAGGCACAACGCCTTTTTGGCGCACGCCCTGGTTGTATGGGAGGGGGCCATGTGGCTAGGCGCTCCACTCCTGGCATGCTAGCACAACAGTCTGGGCTGGCTCTTGGTCGTGGGACGCTTGCATAGGTCCATGGCTATCATATATAACCTCCCACGCCCAAAATGATAGACAACTCTTGGTCCCATGGGATCCGCCCGGGATCCGAGCACTGGTCCCTATCGTGACCCCTGCTGCGTTAAACCTCCGCGTTTGTGGCCATATGGGGCAGCAATACAACCAAGGGTTGGGGCTAGTCCTTAGCCCTTCCCGCCTCCGAACAAAACTTTAATCAAACTTAAATAGATTCATTACCATATGAATAACAAGGAACACCCATGGGGCGGGCGATTAGCCTAGTCCTGGGTTCGACCTCGGTGGAAACCATAAAATTTTACATAACCATGAGCCAACCACAGGGTGCCATGTGGCAGCCCATGACTGGGCCAAGTGGCATATCAAAAACCAATCAAAAAGTGCCAAGTGTCGAACGCTTATTCGTCCACCAGTCTGCCATGTACCCTACCACATGTCAGCCTGTGTTGCATGTTGGCCATGTCACTACCGTATCAGCCTTGCAACGTGTCTGCCACATCAGCCTGTACGGCCATACGACCTATACAGTCAGCATGCCACATGGCACTGTATGGACTGTATAGACTGTACAGTCATCTACTCTTTTTTGTCAGTTTGGGTTTTCTGACAAAATGTGATATCTTTCGCACATGAAGCCCATTTGACGAAGTAAATATATGGCCTGAATCAGGAGGACGACATGACGCAATGGCGTTGGTTTCGTCAGATTCTGAGCACTTTCATTTTTGAGCCATTTTGAGCTCTGTCGGGCTTCTGGATCCGATTTTGGATCACACCTCCCCACTAAAAGACCTTTTGGTCCCCAAAAGGTTACTGGCCAGTTAACAATCTTGGGATAGGCCACCCGACTTGTCCTCTGTCTCTGAACTCTGTCCTGTGCACCTGTCTCATCAAGATCAATTGTAACACAATCATGACAACTGATAGTATATTGTTATCCATTTGAACCCTATTACATCTTACTGAAGCCACTATCATCCATGTAGAAAACATTACTAATGACAACATCAAAAATACGACTGCAAATGAGCTGATATACTTGAAATATTTGCACGACATGAGATTATCTTGAAGCAACTTATGATTGATTTTCCATTCAACAATCATTTCTTGTTCTTTCTTAAGATCGATTACTTCATTTGAAACAATTATTGGTTTGTTTCTTGCTTGCACTTCCTTCTTTAATTGTTCCATTGTTTGCAGTGTTTTATTTTCTTTAACATGATAAGAATGAACCACATAATCTTGACCTGCTTTAGTGAATTGATATTGATTCTTTGTACTGTAGAAGATTGCCTTACGATCATATAAGTACGGACTACCTAAGACCATTCCACATTCTCTTAATGGCACTACATCACATGTTACTTCGTCCACATACTTAGATGAAATTCCTAATTTGATTGTGCACTTCTTTGTTATGTGCATTTGATGATGATTGCTTATCCATTTAAGTGTGTAAGGCTTATGATGAGTTTGTGTTTTTAACCCCAATTGCTTAACCAATTCTTCGGAGATTAGATTAGATTGAGATCCACTGTCGATTAATGTGTCTATCTTAGTGTCTCGCATGATTACCCTTATATGAAACAAGTTGTTTCTACAATCAATGTCTTCACCAATTTTACCTGTCATACCAACCAATGAGATATTTGATTCATCACCTGAATCTGATCCCAAGTCTGTGGGTTTTGTTGTCGCTGCCACTGTATGCATTCCCTTCTTTTCCTTGAACCACCTTGGCCTCTTCTCGGGATGCAACTGCCAACATCTGTCCTCATCATGTCCCTCTTTATTGCAATGCTTGCAAGAGGGCTTTCCTTCCTTCCTCGTCACTGTATTTTCATTATTTCCATGCCTTTTCCTCTTGTCCTCTTTCCTTGAAGATGATGATTCCCCTGACACACCTACTTTCCCTGCTTCAATATACATAGCTTGAATAGAAACCTCATCAAGGTTGGTGGGTCCAAACATGAAAATAGTGTTTCTAATATGCGCAGGTAAACCTCCTATATACTTCATAAGAGTTTCTTGTGTTTGTAAAGGGATATCTAACATTAATGCCATTTTTCGAAATCCATCGATGTATTCTTGCACTGTTTGTCATTTTCTTAGTTTTAAATATTTCCATTCAATTATTGTTTTTTCTTTATAACCCAAAGGATAGAATTGTTTCCTAAGTGCAGAAATGAAACTCTTGCATGATGGAAATACATTACCCACTTGTTGTGTTCCCTTTTGCAGTTTTCTTTGCCACCAGATGAGAGTTGTACCTGCAAGTCTCAAAGATGCCAACTTAATTTGTGTGGCCTCATCGTTGATCTATTTCACACTGTAGTATACCTCCATCTGCCTGATCCAATTGTCAAGTTTTCCTGCATTTAGTTCACCATCATATATGGGAAACTCAAATTTGACATCAAGTTTTAAAAATGGTATTTCATTTTTATTCTTATGAACATTTTTCTTTCCATTAGATTTAGAAATTGAACTTGAAGAAGAAGGAGAGGAAGGAGGTGATGATGGAGGTGAAGGAGGAATATAAGGATGGTCCTCTTCCTCTTCACTTTTTCCCTTTGAAGATTCACCCAAAACTGGGCTCTTTCGTTCCAAGTAATCCTCGTACAAAACTCTCACCATATCCGACATAGCAAGGAATGTTTTCCAGAACTCTTTCTCATCCTGAGAAATCCCTTCTTCCGATGCCATCTTCTCGCTGTGAGAAGATCTCTTTCTCAATCCAATTAATAGATTCTCTGCAACAAGCTCGCCTTCACCACGCCGTAGCTTTTCCCTGGTTAACATGCAAAACTCAAATCCAAATGTCAACTAGCTCTCATACCACTTGATCCGTAGGATCTTTTAATGACTATGGTTGAGTTTTAAATTGCATGTGTTAATTAACCCTTTTAAGCAGCTTAATGAAAGAATGAGGAAAAGAGAGGAATTATGACATGAATATACACATATGCAGATCTCAAATGAAGTAATAAACAACAAACCATAACAGGAGAATTGATAACGAAGTTCAGCACAACGTTGCCTACATCTCCGGGCCTTTGTCTCTGTGGGGGAGGCTTCTTTATTTCTATTCAAAAGCTCAAAATTACATCACAACAATGCCAATTGGCTACAATACTGATCTGGTCATGTTCTTCCAGATCTCTAGAACCCTGCAAAGAAAACGTTACGCAAAACGGACGTCCGGAGCTCCCAGAAATGGCCCGCAAACGTTTGCTCCTCAATAGCTTCCCTACATAAAAATGGCTTTGGCTTGGCTTCCCTTCAACATAACTCTTCTCTGACTATCCTCTATGGCCTCAAACAGGCCTAGTTTATATATATATGAAGTTGGTTATTCATCCCCAACTTCTTCACAAAATTTGGGCTCAAAAAATACCTAATATCTCCCAAAAATGGGCAAAATCCTCCATTAGCAGGCATACAATCATTTAAAAATTCCAAAACATTGGCAAAAAACCCACTTTTGTTTAAAATTAGGCATATCCCCTTTTTGGCGCACACCCTGGTCATATGGGAGGTAGCCATGTGGTCGGGCGCTCCACTCCTGGTGCGCTAGCACAATGGTCTGGGTTGGCTCTTGGTCGTGGGGCGCTTACATAGGTCCATGAATATCATATATAACCTCCCGCGCCCAAAATGATAGACAACTCTTGGTCCCATGGGATCCGCTCAAGATCTGAGGGTTGGTCCCTATTGTGACCCCCGCTGCATTAAACCTCCGCGCTCGTGGCCATATGGGGCGGAAATACAACCAAGGGATGGGGATAGTCCCCAGCCCTTCCCACCTCCAACCAAAACTTTAATCAAACTTAAATAGATTCATTGCCATATGAATAACAAGGAACACCTATGGGGTGGGCAGTTAGCCTAGTCCTTCCAGTCCACATCCCGGAGGAGAGGTCGAGGGTTCGACCCTGGTGGAAACCATAAAATTTTACATAACCACGAGCCAACCATAGGGTGCCACGTGGTAGCCCATGACTGGGCCACGTGGCACATCAACAACCAATCAAAAAAGTGCCAAGTGTTGAATGTTGATTCATCCACTAGTTTTCCATGTACCCTGCCACCTGTCAGCCTATGTCGTGTGTCTGCGACATCACTGCCCTGTCAACCTTGCCACGTGTCTACCGCGTCAGCCTCTATGACCATACGACCTGTACAGTCAACATGCCATGTGGCACTGTACGGATTGTACGCACTGTACAGTCATCCACTTTTTTCCCTGTTTGGGTATTCATATAGAACACGATATCTTTCGCATACGAATCCCATTTGACGAAGTAAATATATGGCCAAAATTAGGAAGATGAGACAGATGTAATGGCGTTGGTTTTGTTGGATTCTGAGAACTTTCATTTTTGAGCCTTTTTGAGCTCAGGCTTCTGGATTCGATTCTGGATCACAGAAGATCAAACTTCCAGTGTTTTTTGGGGGTTGTGCCAGTGAATTCATGGAAGCATGGTTGGAAGGAAAGACAAGGTGTTTTTCCTTAAGGGACTATGCATCCAACTCAAAGGCAAAGATTGCAATTTTTCAGTTAAGAGAGAGCGCCTTGAACTGGTGGGGTAATCTGGAAAGACAACTAAACCTTACCCCAGACACAATATCTTGGGAACTTTTCGAGGAGAGGTTTCAAAGGCAATATCTATCAGCATACTATGAGAAACAACAGGTAGGGGCATTTCATGCCTTAGTACATGGAAACAAAACTATAGAAGAATATGAGATCAGATTTATGGAAATGGTCAAATATGTTTCGTATATGGATAATGACCAATGACAGGTAGAGCACTTCATCTATGGATTGAACCCTAAGATAAGAGCTATGGTGCGGATGTGGAAACTGTCTTCAGTAGTGGAAGTAGTGGAAAATGTGTGTTATGCAGAGAAACAGATGAACTTAACCGGGGGTACAAGACTGACATTTCCGTATCATTCTGGATTCGTAGGAAAGGCCTGGAGGACATTTCCTAGGGGAGGGGGCTCAAGGCCACCACCATATGGTAATAGTGTCGCACCAAGGACAGTAGCTGCAAGGATTTCAATGGAAATAAGTGCAACGTCTCGTTCATCGCCATCAATTTATATAGGTCCATGACCATCTCAGGGAACAACTAGTAAGGGCAGGGATTCCAGGGGAAGGAACTCATTTTAGAGACAGTCACATAACAATGCGCAGTTTCAATATCGTGTTACCTGTTGCGGGTGCGGAGGACCCCATTACCAGCGTGACTGACCAGAGTTATAATCAGGGTTTGTGCATAGGGAAGGAAAGGCACCGATGGGGAGATCAAGTAGCAACCACTAGATTTATGCAGTGGTTAATAACTGCCAGGCCGAACATCAATCGACAGTGGTGGAGTCATCAGGTACGCTAAATCATATCAATGCTAAGATTTTGTTTGATTCTAGTGCGACAGATAGTTTCATTTCACCATCTGCATTAGAAAAGAGTGGGTTGGCATCCTACAAGCACGATGACTTTAAACAAGTCGAGATGGCTTTGGGGGAAAAAAAAGCAGTAGGGCCTAGTGTCGATAATTGTATAGTAGACCTGGGAGTGTGTACTACGAGGTTCGAGGTATATGTCACTACTCTCGGGGCATATGACCTAATCATTGGAATGGATTGGTTAGCAGCTCACCGAGCTTTGGTAGATTGTTTCGTAAAGAGGGTGCTTTGTGTCGATGATGGACGAAGACCAGTAGATATCCAGGGTGTACGGAGAAAAGTGTCATTATGTTTTATATCAACTATGAAGGTTAAGCGATGCTTGAGACAAGGGTGTCGATTGTATGTAGTGGAAGCGGTGGATGAAAGGAAGGGACCCTCATTGGATCAGTACCCGGTATTGTTGAAATTTAAGGATGTTTTTTTGAACGAGTTACCAGGGATACCTCCTGAGAGGGAGCTTGATTTTAATATTGAGCTAAAAAATGGTGCAGAACCAATCTCCAAGACTTTGTATTGGATGACAACGCTGAAACTTTGTGAATTGAAAATGCATTTGAAAGAGTTACTGAACTTACGGCTAATAAGGCCCAATGTCTCACCTTGGGGCGCACCAATAATTTTTGTAAAGAATAAGGATGGATCCTTACGACTATGTATAGACTACAGGGACTTGAACCGTTCTACAGTGAAAAATAGGTACCCAATGCCACGAATAGATGACCTTTTCGATCAGATGAAAGGAGCAGCGATATTCTCAAAGATCGATTTGCGATCAGGTTATCATCAGTTAAGGACTAAGGAAGGTGATATCCCAAAAACTACCTTCTGAACTCGGTTTGGACATTATGAGTTCGTCGTCATACCTTTCGGATTGACCAATGTGCCAACAGTATTCATGAGCCTCATGAACGACGTATTCCAGAAGTACTTAGATTGATTTGAACAAGTCTTTCTAGATGACATCCTCATCTATTTCAAGAATGAAAGAGAGCATGAGGAACACTTGCGAGTAGCGTTGTCCTGCCTTAGAGAGAAAAAATTATATGGGAAGTTGTCAAAGTGTTCCTTCTTCCAGAAAGAGATCCATTATTTAGTTCATATCATTTCTGGCGAAGGAATCTCTATGGACCCAGAAAAGGTAAAGGCCATTTTGGAGTGGCCAGTGTCGAAAAATGCCCATGAGGTGAGAAGCTTCATGGGGATAGCAGGTTATTATCGGAGATTTGTGGAAGGATTCTCAAAAATAGTGAAACTCATCACCACCTTGCAACGCAATATGGTCAGCTATGAATGGATGGAAGAGTGTGATAGTGAATTCATTGAACTTAAGAGGTTAATAACTAGTGTGCCAATTCTACGAGTGTCGTATATGGAAAATTACTTCACAGTCTGCAGTGATGTCTCGAAACAAGGGTTGGAGGCCATGCTAATGCAGGATGGAGGAGTGAGAGCTTATGAATGAAGAAAGTTGAAGAAACATGGAGATCTATATGCGACTCATGATTTAGAGTTGGCAGTTGTGATGATAGCTCTGAAAATTTGGAGGCACTATCTTATGGGGCAAAACTTTGAGCTCAAAATGGATCATCAAAGTTTAAAACATCTCTTCACTCAAAGGGATATGAATGCTATGCAAAGGCAATGGAGTGAGTTTATGAGTGAGTACAATTTTGGTATTTCGTACATCAAGGGAAAGGAAAATGTGGTCGCAGATGCCTTGAGTAGGAGACCACGTATCTTCTCCTTGGTACCCTTAAAGGTCAATCTGAGGGAACATGTGTTGACACAACTCCAATTAGAAAATTGGTATTTAAAGGTTATTTCAAACCTCCAAGTTGGGAGGCAGTTAGATCCAAAGTATGAAGGATATAGTCTGGAAGAAGACAGACTGTTAAGATATCAAAGAAGGATGTACATCCCTGAAAGTGGGGATATTCAAAGCATCATATTGAGGGAAGCCCATAGAGCACTTTACTGTGCGCATCTGGGTGTGAAGAAGATGTATACAGACATGAGGAAGCTCTTCTTCGGGGTAGGCATGAAGCACAATGTAGTTCATTTTGTCACCAAGTGCCTAGAATGTCAATAGGTGAAAGTTGACCACCATCACCCAGCGGGCCTCCTACAACCACATGATGTCCTTATGTCCAAGTGGGAAGTCATCTCTATGGCTTTTGTTGTGGGTTTGCCGCTCACATCTCATTGATACAATGTCATTCTTGTGATAGTGGATAATTTAACCAAGAGTGCTCACTTTATTCTGGTTAGAGACACTTATGATGTCCCTGATGTGGCACGTGTGTTTGTAAGTGAGGTTATCCGTTTTCATGGGATACTTAAGAAGATCATTTCAGATAGGGACTCCAGATTCACTTCTAGGTTTTGGACAAGTTTACAGTCAGCGTTATGGACTTAGTTGAACTCAAGCACACCTTATCATCTTGAAACAGATGGGCAAACTGAGAGAGTAAATGAAGTCATGGAAGATATGCTTAGGATGTATGTCATGGATAATCAAACCAAGTGGGAGAAATGCTTACCTTTGGTAGAGTTTGCCTACAATAACAGTTTTCATAGCTCCATCAGAATTCCACCCTACGAAGGTTTGTATGGGAGTCCATGCAGAACACCATTGAGTTGGGATAGACTAGAAGACCGAGTAACAGTTGGGCCTGAATTGATTCAAGAGATGGAGGAACAGGTGATTCAGATTAGGCAGAGACTAAAGGAAGCACATAATAGGCAGAAAAGTTATGCGGATGCACACAAGACCCACCGAAGTTATGAAGTGGGAGACCAGATTTTCATTTGTATCAAGCCTAATAAGAGTACCATATAGTTTGGGAAGGGGACAAAGTTGTCACCTGGATTTATAGGACCATTCAGGATCTAAGAGAAAATTGGACCCGTTGCATAAGATCACGTACTGCCATCCCACTTGCATAAAACTCATAATGTATTTCATGTATCTGTTTTACGTCATTATGTTGCTAATGAATCACATAAACTAAATTGGAAGGAATTGCAGGTATCGGATGTGCGAACCCTCATGGTAGAACCATTACGCATATTGGACCGTAGAGTCCGACAGCTCAGAAACCATCTAGTAGACCAAGTTAAGGTCTAGTGGGACAAGTATAGTCCAGGATCTGCTACTTGGGAATATGCTGAGACATTACGACGAGACTATCCATCACTATTTTGACCACCTCGAGAACATGTTTCTCAAAGGTGGGGTGTGTGTAACACCACCTTTTGACTTAGACAGATAGGATTACCTGAGGCCTATATACTTTATTTTCTAGTCACAATGAAACTATTAAGTGATACACTTAAACTTTAAACGTATGAACTTTTATGAATGTTCAAATGTTATTGATGATGATGTATGTAATGCGATCTATTATGTGAATGTAAATTTTACGAACGTTTAGATGTTATTGATGATGATGTATATGATGCGACATATTGTGAGAATGTGAATTTAATGAATGTTTAAATGATATTAGGATGATGTTGGATATGATGCAATCTATTTTGGGTAAATGA
>JZKD02S0085669.1:801597-811784 GCA_000966675.3 Picea glauca | reverse complement strand
GTTTTGATTATTAGTACATGCACAAGACTTGTATGTACTAGCTACACATGCATTTCTTGTACATATACACTAGTATGTATGAGTTTTCTTGACTTACTGATAATGTCGGTTAATTTTTATGAATGTGTGAACCATGTTTCTTTTCCTTTGTATCATAAGATACCTTAACTTCAGGACGAAGTTTCCTGAAGGGTGGGTGTATGTAACAACCCTAGTTGAATATATGCTTAGGGATTATTAAGTAAAAATTTGTTAGGTAATTAATTTTTCCTAACATGTTATTAACTAAACAAAGATTGGTATAATGATACTAATTAAATATTTATTAATTAATTAATGGATATAATTTGATTAATTAATTACCTGTTACATTCATTGACATGGGTATTAAATTAAGAGGGTTAATAAATTATATTGTTTAAATTAAGGGTTTACGGAAGAGGGGATAATGAGCATTAATAAACGGATAAGGAACATTAATAAGTGGATAAGGGGCATTAACTAGGTGGATAAGGTAATAAATGTGTAGGTAAAGAAATAAATGAGGAGAAAGGGCTGGGAAAGGGGTATATGAGCGGGGGAGTTTTACAAAAGAAGGGGGGATTTTTGCCATTCGACGGGGGGAATTTTTGGAGGCTTCTCTTGGATTTGCGGAGGGGATTTTGAGTTCTGTAGTCGGGAAGGCTTAGTACAGGGGGCATCGGTTTGCTGAGGTTTTGGGCATAGGGGCCAGGATATCCATATGGTATCCTGGAGCTAGGATGTTGTCCTAGTTGGAAGGGTGGAAACTCAGTTTGGGCAGGGCTGGGCAGTGCATTAGGCAACAACAAAGCAGTGGGCTGCACAACCGGGTCGACGGAGAAACTAACATCAGGAAGAGGTAAAACTGTTTTATTTTGTTATGAATTTTATTATTCGTTGATAAATTTATATGCGTATGTGCAAAAATTTATAAGAAATTACGGAGTTTTTGAAATCAAGCAGAAGTTACTGTTTTGTTTGTGGAATTAATTGATGTTAAATTAATGCGGTTATTACACTTAAGCCCACTTAGTCTCATACTATCCCATTGTCCTAGGATGCACCACATAGCCCAATCGATTTCGGGAATTCATTTCCGACCAAATTTACAAAGCTTAAGCCCATTTATTCCCATACTATCCCATTATTCAAGGGTGCACCACATAGCTCAATCAGTTTGGTGAATTCATTTGGATGGAATTTTTTAATCTTCATTTTTTACACAACTTCATAAACGGAATACATTATGAATAATAGAATACACGAGAGGAAGTAAATAATTTAATGAAAATTTGGAATTTACGTGAATCAGATTAGGGTTTAGCAATCAAATTTTCAATCTCCTTTTTGATATTATGAACAACCACCTACTATATTTATTTTGGAAAATATTGAAAAGAAAAGTGGTATGGAAGAATTTTGAAGGTCTCCCTATTTTGTTCTAGGACTACCGATGCCCTTTAAGCCACCTAATCATTCGAATCATGATTTATTTATAACAATGTTGATATTTGTCCCATTGAATACATTTGATTGAAGAAGCATGAGAATAGGTATGGAGAAAGTCATTGATTTTATCCCAAGAAGCTTGAATCCTCTTCATAAATGATGAGGAATGAATCTTCAACAACATTATTCGTAACACATAAACAAGTGCTACAATAGTAGCGATGTCCATGTCGTAAAAGGATAGATTTTGTTGGGATCAATTGTTGTTTAAAGTAATTTACCTCGGGTCACACTGATCCATCATGGTCCATTTGTTTTTCTTCCTCCGGTGAGACCAAGCCATGCAATTCAGCTAATCTCCCACAGACTGAAGAATAGTGCATATCTAGGATCCTGATCATTTTCTTAGCCTTGTTTAGATGGTTCTTCAGTCTTTGCACTATTTTCTCCTAGGACTGAACAAGATGTATCGACCACGTTTGTAATAATCAATAAATTTAGTTACATGGCTCAAGATATTTGTAACAACACTGAATTCTTGATTCCTCTGCCCAGTTTCTACAAATTCTGCTTTGGACAGACAGATATGCAGTTCAATAACCAGAGAACAAATAATTGTGAATCCCTTCAAATTCATATAAAAATCCACTGTAGTAACAAACTGACATGAGAACTCAAAATATTTGACAGCCCTTCTGTTGAGGTTTTACATAAAGATGGGTCGTTGTCTAAAGTCATCCATTTCGATTCATATAAAAATACACTATAAAACAATGACACGAGAACTGAAAATCTTTCAGAGACCTTTTGTTGAGGTTTTACATAAACGTGGGTCTTTGTCTAAAGTCATCCATTTCGGTTGCGTCCTAAGGATCACTGTGTAGGGTAAGAAATGTTAAAAGAACAATCTAAAAATTAACAATAAATAAAATCTATGTTTCAAACTCTTAAAGAAAGAAAAGGTTCGTTCAACATGTCAATTTATGAGAGGCTCAATTGTCGTTGACCATGTAATCATGACAATGCATTACATTTAACTTGCCTAGTGCTCCTCGAAGTGTTAACCACTACATAGTATTCTTTGACACTTGCATATCTATTCGTTCATCTTAATGATAACCCTTACAGCCTGTTCTTTGACACTTGCATTTACATCCAGAGGGTTGAGAAATGGTGGATATGCTAGTGTGCATGAGGCTCCTAAGATATAAGCTTCTAGATCATGCGAGAAGGAATAAGCTGTCATTGTAATTGCAATAGAAAATGTTGGCACTGGTGCATCTGCTTGTTTGGATGTTGGTGGTGAAGAAACTGCCTTTGGTCCTGCTTTTGCTACCCTTTCTTTAGCTTCCTTTATATCTGTTCTTTCTACCCTTTCCATTTTAAATATTCTTTTTGCACCACGTTCTCGAATTAAGGGTATATCTTTATATCCGCTCCTACTACCCTTTCCATTTTAAATCTTCTTTCTGCACTACATTCTCGAATTAAGTGTATATTTAATGAAATAGATTTTCTATTTCATTGTTATAATGAGGATTAAGGCGTTGTGATTGTTATCGTCTTTGTTCTTGAAGTATCGACTTATTCTATGAAATGATATTTGAGCTTATTGGGGGGAGGGGAAGAATGAGCTTAACCCATCGACATACAATTTATGAATTTGACTGAAGCACAACAACTCGCGGACTAAATCATTGCATCAGAAATATGGATCATGGCTCTCTCTAGGGACGAGGTATTGCAAGAGGTGGGGACTTATAACATCTTGGGCACGTAGGATCTAGAATAGGTATCCCATCTTGGTATCCTAGCTAGTCCGGAGGGATTATCTCCTCACCCACGCTCGGAGGGGAAAACAGTTAGTTGATGGATGGTTATCCAAATTTTATGATGTTTCTTTTTAGTATTATATGTCTAGAAATATTACCGTGCAGCCATATTTACTACTGTACACCTGAACCCTATCTCTTCTCTGAGTTCTCGGAGTTCTAGTGAAGCGAGTTGCAAAGCAGCTAACTCGAACTGAAACTGCAAAAGTATAATTGATTTTTTATCTCCTGCACTTTTGATGGTCGGATTAGGTCTGAGAGATAGAACGAAGCCCAAGCAGCAGTTGGTTTTGTTGGTTTCGCGGTTTTTTCAGTTGTTTTGGTCTGGTTCAGTAGAGGATACGAGGCAATGGAGAGCACCTCTTCCAGGTGGATGTCTTGAGCCCGGATCTGTCGTTGATGATTCCTCTATAAAAGACCCTGGCTCGACAGATTCTATTGAAAAATCAAGGAAAGTGCAACCTCACCCGAGGTACTAGGGTTAAAAATCGGAGGGTCGTATAACATAGGTGCCGACGGTTTCTTTAGAAGAACAAATAACTCAGCGAGAGCACTAATTTGATCATCGAACCTTCAACTGATAGAAAGCATATTTGGAAGACATCAAATTCATTTCCTAAAATAGGAGGAAGTTGGATAAAATGTCCTCCATCCGGCCATCCTTCCCTCCATCCATCGTCCAACCAAGCTCTATAGTTGGATGCCGGGCAAAGGAGTTGCAACTGAGCCATTGAGATTCGATACAACATTTCACCAGCGTTCAATAAAAACTTTAAAAAGTAATCTTACTCGGTACGACACTTAGAACGAATATGTCTAACAAATAAAAACCTTATTTTTTGTTTTAACTTAAAATAACATTTGGTTCAAATAATACTCAGGTGATAGATATGTTTTTCTATCTGTTGATCCTTTACCTATCAAAGATTATGTTAACATTGCAGATGCACTCTTATACGTGTTTAACACTATGGGTCTATGATCCAAGAGGCTCCGAGGCTCAAAAAAATGCTTAAAAATGAAAGTTATCGGAATTGAGTGAAACCAATTCCATTGTGTCCGGCTCATCGTGCTGAATCCAACCATATATTTACTTTCGCAAACGGGCTCTGTATGCAAGAGTTATCACACTCTGATCATATTTTCAAACAACGAAAACATCAAAGGTCAACTGGTCAAAAGTTAATGCTGACGTCAGCATGACATCACCAAAGCTATTTAATGATGCTGACGTGGTAGAAGCAGGTGTTGACAAGTGGCGACTTTTGACTGGGCAGATGTGGAAGACTTGGACCAATGTAGTGTGGAGACGTGGCGAATAATTGGTCAAATGTGTTGGTGCCACATGGCCCAGGCATGGGTAACCACATTGCACCCAAACAGATAATGCGTAGCAAGTTTTAAAAATAATGTTTGGGGACCGTGGGTTTTGAACGTATGAACTATGGCCAAGACCAAGCGGTTTGAGGAAATTCCAAACAACCACCGTGCCATGTATGTGCCTTGTCTATACATGCCACATTATAAATATTTAAACTATACGGTATTAAGGTATGGCAAGGAAGAGGGGGCTAGGGATAAGCCCCAGCCCGTTGTCACTTGTCACTGCTTATAACCGAGGGCGCGAACCTATGTATAACCACCCAAAAATGAGTTTCCAACACCCTCCATCTTATGAATTGTGGGCTATCCCCATGCTTGCGCGCTCTGGTATATCCTTAGCCCATAGGTCCCATGGATGCACCATGGATCCAAGTGCTAGCATGGTTTAAGGGCCAACGCTTAGCCCTTTGGGCTAGTGCTTGGCCAAATATAGTGCATGTGACGATATATTGAGGGGTGCGCACCATTCTTTAGAAGATTAACCATATATTAAATCTTAAAAGTGGATATTTTACCCTGTCTATTTATTTTTAAATGATTTTGCCTGATTTTTTGGCGAGAATTGGTTTTCTGAGGATATTGTGGCCATTTGGAGGGGGATTTGATCCCAGAAAGATGCTAGATATTCAGGGGAAGTTGGGCTTCCTCATATGAGCCTGAAAAACTATATAACCCATGTTTTTTGAAGCTTTGAGGGGACTTTTAGATGCATGGATTTGAAGGAGCAACTTGTAATATTTTGGCCTTTTCTCATGTTTTGAGAAGCTATTTTCTCATGTTGTTGAGAGGAGTTTGATGATGCATGTATGAATCTGAGCAAGGAGGTATTGCACCATAGATCTGAAGCATGTTATGTAACAATAAAGAGCCATTGTAAGAGAACTTGAGCATTTAAAGAGCAATAAAGAGGTCCTCCACTTGGAAGCGGTCCTTGAGATGTAGCCAACGATTGGTGAACTTTGATAACAAGTTCTTGTCTCTATTTCTCTTTATGTTTTGTTGTTCTCTTCTTTTAATTTGCAGCATGTTTATTAATGGCTGATCTCTTTAATCAGTCATAAGCATCAAGTAACACTCACATTTGATTTTCCGCAATAAGTTAATGAGTTTATGTATTTCTCATTCTTATCGATCCGATACATAAAATACCATAAACTAAAATTGAAATTTATCAGTAATACCTATCATTTTTTGGATCGGTCTATTTCTCCATCCCTTATTCTTCATGATCTATTATATGTTCCTCAACTCAGGACAAACTTACTTTCTGTCAACCACCTTGCTTTGTTGCTAACCATCTTTGTTTCATATTTTTTTCTTCTAAGTGTCTTATGCATGATCAACGCATGAGAAGGATGGTTGGATGGTTGGGGAAGATCTATTATCTATAGATATTCTTTTCTACATTCATCTTTTTCAGCTGCTTCAATAGGAAATGAGAATAAGGAATGGGGACCTATCGTCACCTGGCACATACACACAATGCAAGACTTCTAAAAATGTATAGGGTATATTCCTGCATCTTTTGAATTCTTCTCGACGATGGTAGGACATAACAAGTTCAATCCATGCCATATTTCTAGGAAGAAATAAGCAAGCCATATGTCTACATGCATGCAGGTGGTGGAGATGGTGGCCATATTTGTTAGACATTGAAATTTGGGAGGAGAGAGGAAAAGTTGGTCGCATTATTTAGACATTTTTGGGTGCATTGAAAAATTAGATCATATTAGTTAGACATTTTTGGGTGCATTCAAAAGTTATAACTTAGGTTAAAACTTATGGGTGCATTGGAAACTTAGGTTAAAACTTAGAAAAAATAAATTGCATCCAAATCTTTATCCAAATCATTAGTTAAAAACAATGTATTTTTACATTTAGAAGATCCAAGCCTCCAATAAGATTTTCATTATTAGAGCGAATAGGATAATAAATACATAATTTTTATTAAAATATTTAGTATGAAAAATTAAAACCCATGATAAAAAGTTATGGATATACCAAATGTATTAAAAGTCAACAACAAACTAATTGAAGGTCAAAGACGTATCGAGTGCTAGAGTCCTTTTTTTTCCTCTGGTAAGGACTAATAAGGGGTTATAAAACATCCCATGCAAAGGAATATAAACATATGAATTCCTTCACAATTGAATCTATCAACGAAATGCAATTCAAAGGCTTTGACAAAGAGAATTTGAATCGCATTAAGGAAGACATAATCAAAACCCAATACACTTAACATGTACAGAGTAAAATATAATTGTGCTTTATTATAATACTATTTTTAAAGTTTAGGATTCAAAATTTCAATTCTATTAAATTTAAATTAATAAATTTAATAAGATATAAATTAAATGAAAAAATTGTGAATTTTAGTTTTGAACATGTGAATATGAAAATTTTAAACTCCAAAATCGAATTATAAATGAGCAAATATTGGTTTTTAAAAGTGTGAATTTTAATTTCAAATGTGAGAATTTTGAATAATATAGAATTTAGGAAGTTTGAATTTGGATTCAAACATTGTAAATTTTTATTCCAAAAGTGTTATTTATGATCATGAAATTGTGAGCATTGACTCAAAAAGTGTAAATTGTTATTTCAGAAGAATCAATTTTGAATTTTTCATTTGTGAATTTCAATTTTAAAAGTGTCAATTTTATTACTTAATTCCATACTTCTTTTACAGATGGAAAATGTACAAAAAAAAAATGAATTTCAATTCCAAAAGTATTGATTTTATTGCTTCATCTCATACCTTTTTTACATCCTCTTTTACATATGGATAATGTACAAATAAATGGTTTATAACATTATACACCATCTTAGCCCATGCCAATTTCTGTTTTTTACCATTATCCCACATAAGTATTTTAATATGGATCCTAACTTTAAGAGGACATCCTAACTTCTAGTTCCCCCCAACCACTATTTGTTATCCTTTCCTTCATCCTCTTCCATTTTTCATTACATATCCTAATTTTGAAAGTGTGAATATAATGAACATTTTACTTTTAATATCAATTCACAATATAACTGTGTTAGCCATTGCTAAATATATTAATATTAAAAATACATGTAATAAAATAATTTAAAAACAGTGATGTTGACAGTCAAAGCATTACAATGTTGTCATTTTTAAAAGTATCTCAAGTCAATGTACAAAATGTTTCCTTATATAAAAAAGAACAATTCTATGATTCTTGGTTGTTTACCTATAGTTTTCTTAACATGATCAAAATATCCAATATAATATTCAAGGTTCAAAAGAAAAAACACGATTCTTTACCTATTTCCTCATTACTCAAATATTGCATTTCATATCCTAAAATCCATTGTTGATGACTAATTTCAAATCCATAAAAAGTCTAGTTTTCATAGGCTCTTGTTGGAATATTGACAAGGGAGGAGGTTGAATCCATATGAGGACCTTTTCCCACTTTCAATCACAATATATAGACTTCAAATTTATCAACAATATTCAATACTTCATCATATATGCTTTCAATGTATTATTGCATCATAAACAATGACATTAATCAATACATAATAAACAACCAGAGATACACAATACACCAGAGTTTACGTGGAAACCAAAATGGGAGAAAACCATAGAATATTTTCTTATATATATCAAGATTACATTAATAGGAAGCACCAACTTCCCAATACTCTAGCTACAACTAGAAGGAGGCTCCAACACCATGAAGGAAGCTACAACTCCCTAAATTCTCCATCTCCAACTATGAGGATCCAACCCCTTCATTTATAGGCTCCATCCTGAAGGAAGCTCCAACTCCCTTTGTTCTCTAGATCCAACCAAAAGGAGGCTACGACCCCTTGATTTGCAGGTTACAACCTGAAGAAAGATTTAAATCCCTCTATTCACCAAGAGGCTACAACTCCCTATATTCTTTGGGAGGCTCCAACTGGGAGGATACAACCCCCTTTCTTTGCCCCATCCTGCCAGTTTGAAATATAAGAGTAGACTCAAACTTCCACTACCACTGATCAAACTATAACTGCCATTGTCACAACATCCTCTCACTGTCAATTCAACATATCACTGTCACACCTGTAACTAATGATCAATCAATCATCCAACCTATCATTGTCCCTGCCACTATCTCTATCAATGTCTCTGTCACGTTCTTTGTCACTGATATACCATCAACAACTAACCAGATCCACTCTCATGGATACAAAAAACATCACCATACCATGTACATCAACCATATACTAGAACCTTTACCATACCATGTACATCAACCATGTACAAAACCTGTACCATATCATGCATCATCAACCATGTACATCAGTCATGTACCAGAACCTGTACCATACCATGTACATCAGGCATGTACCATAACCTATACCATACCATGTACATAAACCTGTACCATACCATGTACCGATATCACCAAGAAGTTCCTCTATCAACGTACCATACCATGATAAACTCATGAACCATAACATCACCAAGATGTGTCTCAACCAAGAACCAAAGAATGTGCCTCATACATATTCCACCATATACCAAGTGTATACCTCATCCATCACAAATATGTTCCTTTAACAATCATAACAAACTAGATACAAATGTACCATAACATCACTTTATCTTGTAGCCAAGATGTACCTCTAACAATGTGCCTAAAGCATGTACCCACATCCATAATCCATGTACCAAGGGATACCATCAAACATGTTCCATATCACTCATGACATTCCTTAAGGATATACCATACAACAAACCACATGCCAAGAATCCAAGATGTGCCTCAAGGCATATACCAAAAATCACAAATACATGCCTCAAGCATTTACCACAACATCCAATGCATGTACCCAAACATGCACCATCACCTCATCAAGAAGTGCCTAACAAATGGATCAATATCACCAAGAAATGTACCTCATACATCTACCAAAGATATACCTCACACCAGACACATAAGATGTGCCTCAAGATTGTGCCAGTGTCTCAACAATATAACAAAGAAATGTGTCAAACATGCGCCATAAAATTACCAACATGTAACATTAAAAACATGCATATACACATACCTTTACACCTATAGCTGACCTAATACATAAGATTACAAATCTGTAAGTCTTCGTTAGACTCAAAAACCTAGTATTAGCATCCTCCTAAAGATTTTCCCTAGCCTCACAAGTCCAATACGAATATCATGTGGGGCCTCGCATGATAGGCACTAAGAAACCCTCGGGGGTGCCTTGCGAGACAGCAGTAGTATAACCCATGGGGGCCAACCAAACTAAGGTTTTTTAGAAATCCTTTTTTACTTCTCGAATGCCAAAATATTCTCCTTCACTCTGTTACAGGTATGAATTAAATGAGAGGGGAGGGGTGAATCAGTTAGTGTAGATTATTAACCATTTACTCTCATTTCTAACTTTGAATCATGAATCTTAGTGGCAGTGAGTCTTTACTGTGAATACCAGAGTTATAAACATAAAGCAGATAGTATAAAGAACAAC